>APFE030678945.1:94300-162455 GCA_000404065.3 Pinus taeda
AATTTCGCTTACCCCCTCACCTTACCAGACTCCAAAGCGAAAAGCTAGGTATTGAACCACCTGAGTTTCCTTTACCCGAAAGGAAAAGGATTAAAAAGACCGCTGAAGGTTCTGGTAGCGAAATTTTTTCTCCATCATCTTCCATTTCATCATCACCTATGCGAAGTCAAACACCCACTTCACCACTACATATTGTTGTTCACCAAGGGACTTCATCTCAAACATCGCAATCTTTTCAGTCTGTACTTCCACCTTCCCCTCAAGCACCTGGAACACCACAAGCAATCGTTGGTAATCCTAAAATGGCCCAAAGACCATGGAGAAGTCCTGGTGCAGTCACTATGCCTGCACCTTTACATCCTTTACCCGATTACCCCGAAAAATGGCTACCCAAGTTCAATCCAGATGCTGGAACTTCGACAGAAGAACATATAAACAATTTTATGTTGTCAGTTAATCTAAAGGGAGTCACTGAAGAAGATGTGGTAGTAAGATTGTTTCCTTATTCACTGCAGGGTCTTGGTATTTTTCCTTGCCCTCTGGATCCATCACAAGTTGGAATATCTTCTAGGAACAATTTCTCACCAAATACGGCGATGACAGATCCTTAGCTACACTTGTCCATGACCTTTCCAATTTAAGGATCGAGTCAAGAGAACCCATTAAGGAGTTCAACTCCCAATTCAACAAACTCTTGAACAAAATCCCCACTGATGATAATCCAAGCGAACAAGTTAGAAGTGAGTGGTATATCATTGCCTTACCCTCGAATATAGCCATATTTGTCGATAGGGCTAAATAGCCTACATTGGCCAAAAACATGAAGGAAGCACTCGTTGTGGAAAAAAGTGTAATCGCCTTAGAAAAGAAAATTGCCTTGGAAGAACGAAAATCTAAAAAAGTGTCCTTTAAAGATGACTCTAAGAAAAAGATCACTAAGGATCCATATGACTGGAGGGCCTTTAGAAAGTCCTTAAAACCATGTCGAACGAAATGGTTGAGATCAAGAAACAAGTATCAGAATCCTCAACAAAGAAACCATATAGGAATTTGAAGAAACCCGAGTCCAAGCCTCCAAATGTTATATCATACGTAGACTCGGATCCTGAGGAAGAAGAAGAGGAAGAAACAGTTACACCATCTGAAGAAGAGGAAGAGGAAGTAGTTGAATGTCACGGGATGTGGGACTTTATACTCCCTAATTCTGATACTGACGCTGAGCAAGAAGCCTTTCCTGTCACTACAAGGAGTAAAGGTACTCCCTAACCTGTTCAAGCTAATCCAAAGAAAAGGAGTGCTGGAACCAATACTGCAAAGGAAAAGGTACCTGTTAGGAAGCCCGCCGTGATAGTATCTCAGAATCAGCCATCATCCTCCCCTACACCTTCGTCGTCTAAGACATTGGTAGTTTCTGATTCGATGGATTATAATATTGGAAAACTAAGGCAAACATCACCATGTTTGAACTTAGTAAATTAAAACATCAGCAAAAATTACTACTCAAAGAACTTAACGATGTTCCTTCTTCACCTCTTCCCACCACTAAAGCTGTAAGCGATTCAGGACAACCCCCTTCTGGTAGAGTTGAGGCAACTGACACAATTCTGATTGGAGATAGATCAAACTCCCATACCCCTCCTTTCCTCTTATCTTATGAAATTTATAATCGAAATCTACACAACTGCTTAATTGATTCTGGGGCATCTTCGAATATAATGCCTGCTTCAGTTTGCTCTAAACTGAATATAGAACCCCAGAAGTCTTCTATTCACATTGTGCAGTTAGATAGAACTAAGGTTCAAGTTCTAGGGGAAATAAACTCTGTAACGATCAGGTTATCAGCGGATCCACGAATATTCCAAAGGATTGATATTCTAGTCGCTGATATACCTGAATTCTATGGGTTGATTTTAAGCAGGGATTGGTCAGAAAAACTCCATGGGTATATCTCCACCGATTGGTCCCATATGTGGCTCCCCTATAAGGGTAGGCCCAATCAAATAAGGATTGATCGAGAGAAACATATGACCCACACTGTTACAGAATTTGAACAAGAAAATCAACCAGTCGCGTTCAACAACAATATCCTAGGAAATTATTCTTCCGAGTCATTTTTCGGCAATTATATTGCTCAGCCATCTCCTTTCTCGGTCAACAATTTCGCATCACAAATCAAAAAAATTTCACAGACCGACAGGTCTAAATGTGTTAATGTTACTGAGAATGTTGTAACAAAAATTGTAGATAATTCATTATTTTGGTCTTTATATTTTGATGGATCTAAGTCCAATGAAGGATCAGGAGCAGGATGCATTTTAGTCAGCGCGCAAGGAGAAAAAACAATGTTGTCCTGTAGATTAGAATTTGAATGCACCAATAACACAGCCGAGTACGAAGCATTGGTCCAAGGAATGTACAAAGCGATCGGCCTCAAAGTTCAATACTTAAAGGTCTTTGGCGATTCTGAGATTATTGTTAAACAAGTAAGGAATACAATTTATTGTCTTTCGAACCATCTTAAACATTATCAATCGCTGGTACAAGAGCTCACTTCCCATTTTTTAGCATTCAATATTTCTTCCATTCCCAGGTCGCAAAATTCGGTAGCCAACTTGCTAGCCAATGTCGCTTCCAGGCTACTCCCTTTCGAAGACTATAGTCCAGATAGGTTTTCAGTAGAATTACTTTTTAGGCCATCCATTCCTGACAATGTAACCAATTGGAGAGTGTTTAATCACGATGATGACATTTTACAATTTCTGACCTCCGAAAAATCCTATGATAATCAAATATTGAGGAAGACGAGCACGATACTCAAATGCGAGGTAAACATGAGCAAAACTCAATCCCTAAGCGCGTAGTGAAGCTTGAAGACCTGTACGATATTAAAGACAGGTTTAAACCTGTGTCTAATACAAAGCTCCAGAGCTCTACCTTAAGGTTTGAATTAATAAACCTTGGCACCGAACAAAATCCTCAAAACATTAATTTAGGATTAGGACTTTCCATAGAGGAAAAATAAGCATTCATTAGTCTGTTATGAAAGAATAAACATGTTTTCACTTGGAAATATGACGATCTAAAAACATATGATACATCTATTATTCAGCACACTATCCCAATGCTTCCCGAACAGAAACCAGTTCAACAAAAGCTGAGAAAAATACATCCAAACTTAAAGGGTCAAATAAAATCGGAACTCAATAAACTCTTGAAAGCTAAGATTATTTTTCCTGTACGACACTCAAACTGGGTCTCCAATATGGTACCAGTCAGAAAGAAAAATGGCGACATAAGGATTTGTATTGATTTCAGAAATTTAAATAAGGCAAGTCTAAAAGATAATTTCCCATTACCCACTATGGAGCAGATACTCCAATCAGTGGCAGGCTCAGAGTTAATGTCCTTTTTGGACGGGTTTTCAGGGTATAACCAAATTTTGGTCCACCCCGATGACCGACTCAAAACCACATTCAGAACAAAGTGGGGAACATATGCATATCAGAAAATGCCTTTTGGACTTATTAATGCAGGAGCCACTTTTCAAAGAGCGATGGATATCGCTTTCAAAGGGTTAATTAATAGAACAATAGTTGTCTATTTAGATGACATTACTGTATTTTTTAAAGAGAGATCCAACCACTTGCATGATTTGAATCAAATCTTTCAACGTTGTAAGAAATACGGTATTTCTCTAAACCCTAAGAAATCCTTTTTCGCTCTTGATCAAGGTAAGCTCCTAGGATTTATTGTATCTAAAGACGGCATCTATATTGATCCAGACAAGATTAAAGAAATATCTGAAATCCCCTTTCCTCATAATAAGAAATCCATGCAGTCATTTTTAGGCCAAATCAATTTTGTAAAAAGATTCGTTCCAGAATTTTCTTAGATTATTTTACCACTTCAAACTATGATTAAGAAAAATTCAGTCTTTAAATGGGGATCGCCAGAAAAAGGAAGCATTTGAACTAATCAAACAATCAATAACCAATGCCCCGGCTCTAAATACTCCAAATTTTTCTAATCATTTTACATTGTATACCATCGCATCGGATTTCTCATATGCTGCAGTACTTACACAGATCAACGATCACGATTTGGAAGCACCGATTTCATTCTATAGCTCAAATCTTCAAGGTGTGGAACTAAACTACTCTGAAGTGGAAAAACAAGCCTTTGCTGTATATAAAGCGGTTAAACATTACAGACCTTTCCTTTTAAAAGCCCATACAAAGGTTATAGTTCCTTTCTCCTCAGTTAGGCAACTATTAATCCAAAGAGAACTAGGAGAAAAAAGGGCAAATTGGGTAATAGCACTTCAAGAATATGACCTAGAGATCAAGCCAACAAAGATTGTTAGAGGCCAAGGTTTTTGCAGGTTATTGGCAGGAGCATCCAACATTCCGGAATCAAGCGATACAGATCAATCTAAAACCATCAACCAGATAAGTATCATTGACTATGAATCACAATATGTTGATTTAATATTTTACTTGAAAAATGGATATGCGCCTCCCAACTTGTCCTACAAAAACAAAAGGGCCATAAGATTGAAAGAATTTTTTTTTACCATTATTGATGATGTGCTTTTTAGGCAAAATTATGATTCTGTTTTATTAAGATGCCTTGAAAAACCGGAAGCACAAAGGGTCTTGCAGGAATTGCATGATGGACCAGCAGGAGGCCACTTCGGAGTTGATACCATAGCTCACAAAGTCATCCATGCTAGGTATTATTGGCCCACTCTGTTTAGAGATGCTCATGAATATGTAAGGAAATGCCGAAATTGTCAAACTTCAAGTGGAAGACAAAGGAAATCAGCCTTCCCTCTGCAAACGATCAACATTGAACAGCCATTTGAGCAATGGGGATTGGACATTATTGGAGAAATTACCACAAATTCTTCCAAACAGCATAAGTATATCCTTACTGCTACTGATTACTTTACCAAGTGGGTTGAAGTGATTCCGTTAAAGACAACAAACTCTGAAGCCATTATTGATTTTTTAGACCAATTCATCATTACCAGGTTTGGTGTCTTGAATGCTCTTGTTTTTGATAATGCATCTTATTTTTCAGGCAATGGTATGTTTGATTTCGCAATCAAAAGAGGATTCAAACTCAAATATTCTGCTAACTATTATCCTCAGGGCAATGGTTTGGCCGAATCTACAAACAAAAACCTTATCAAAATTATTAAGCGAACTATCGAACAGAATCATAAGAACTGGCACAAATCTTTAATATTTACATTATGGGCTGACAGGATAACACAAAAAGCTTCTATAGGTTCTTCCCCATTTAAACTTGTTTATGGAAAAGAAGCTGTACTACCAACAAATCTCATTCTTCCTTCTCTAGCCCTAGTTCAATTTATTGAAGAAATCCCTTCTTCTTCTTTACAGTTTAGACATGACCAAATTCTAAAATTAGAAGAAGAGAGAGAAAAAGCCAAAATCATTCATGCGAAACATCAGCAGATCATCAAGTCATCATTTGATTCAATTTCATCTGGTTCTAAACAATTTCAAGTCAGTGAGTTAGTCCTGAAATGGGACAAAGCCCATGAAGATAAAGGAAAAAACACCAAGTTTCAGAAGATGTGGCTTGGACCATTTCAGATCTGTGAAAAGATAGGCCATTCGACCTTCATGCTACAAGATTTATCAGGGTTGAGAGATTCTCTCCCTGTTAATGGTCTGATCTTAAAGAAAATTTTCAATTGAGGAGGTAACCCCTTCACCTTTTTAATAACATTTTTGTAATTTGTAGCAGCATTAGAAAATAAAATTGTAAGGCAGCTTCTATTTGACCTTTGCTGTATTCAAAGAGTTTCTCAAAACAAGTAGTGCAATATTTACTTTTAAATAAATAGAAGTCCTAAATAAAAGGAATGATTTCTAGGAAATTAGTTGTAATTGCATTCTGAAACTACACTACAATCCTAGTGAACCCCTCTCGAAGTTTATAAATCTTGTAAATCTTTTTAGATTTTTCAAATTGGTTACAAAAGGGTTATCAATATTAAAATAGGAGCTAATCCAAATTCAACATCTCCAACTCTTACCTTGTCATCCATCCTCTCTTAAGGAGGAAATTGTCTATCCCACTTACTCGGTCTATTATTCAGGGTGTATTCCAAGAATACTGGATACAAAAGTTAAGAGGTCTTATACAAGCCTGCTTACTGTTCATAGGGAATAGTTTACCGACATACCAATACTGCATACCAAAACAGGGTAATGGCTTCAATTGTAAGACAAGGGGTCTCATCACGAGCCAGCTTGTTCAGTTCGATTACTACCAGTGAATGGCATTGTCACTTAACTGGCCACCACACCAAGGCAATGGCTTTTTATCTTGCAAAATAGTAGAAAAAGAAAAGAAATACAAAATGTGAAAAAACATATTTTGAATTCATTCTGTTAATCATGTTCTAAGGTGAATGGAACAATAGACAATGATATGGTTAAAAGGTATCCCTGCCGAAACTATGGACGTTTGCTGGTAGCAGAGGCTCTACCTATGACAAAGGAGTTAATTTTAATAGCTGATTTGGAAAAGTTCTCTGTTTTATCAATACCAACCAATAAACGCCAATTTAAAATCTAGAATGTCTCTATTTTTAACAAAAGAGGAAATTAGCAAAGAAATTTTTGTTTTATCTAGAATGCAACTATACCTAATTATATTAGAATTTTTCCCCTTTGATAAAAATTTCTATTTTGAAAAAGTTTAAGTATTTCTATACTTTTCAGAGATAACTGTTTCTTCCAGCGAATCGCCAATTGTTGTGCCATACAACAACCCCCCATTTCATATCATTACTATTCCAAAACTATAATATGAAATGGGTCCCTTTTTTTTAATTTTTGTTTTTAAATTGGTATCAATTAAAGTTCTATCTCAAAGAGGCCTTTTCAATAAAACCAAACAAAAACCTCAATGTAAAACAATTTATCTTTATCATTGCGATAAAGCGATCGCAAGATCGCATATCGCGATAACAAAGAGAACACAACTTAGGGACATCTTGATTTCCGCCGATGCGAAATCGCTATCAGATATCGACAAAGCATAAAGTAACACAATTAAACAAGCCCTTGCTTCGATGCGATGCGAAATCGGCAATCGGTAATCGGCAATCGGCGATAATGCTTAAACGCAAGTAAGCTACCCGCTACTCCCGACGCGATGCGATATCGCTATCGGCGATCGGCGACTCACCATGCCCACATTCTAAACTGCCCCACTCGCTACTCCCGACGCGATGCGATATCGCTATCGGCGATCGGGGATTCCAAATGGAACCAAAGCAATAACTTAGGATTTTCCCGACGCCCTATTGCGAAAAGGGTAAAAAGCGCAGTTTTCAAAGTAAAAATCATAAAGGCAGTTTAATATGATTTATCCGTAATTAAGGCAATATATTTTGAAAAGCTGCTCATCCACGTTCAACCGCCAAATCGCCCAAGGCATGCTTCAAATAAATCATTCGGCCATTAACCGAAGCGACAGATATTAATGAGATTGACAGGCCTTAACGGACATTTAATGAAAACAGCAAGCTTGCGATCTATTCACAGATTTGATCTGAAAGTCGTCTTAAGTCAATTGATCACTATGAATGCATCAAGATATATATACCTCAGTCTATTCAATTCATGTTATTGTTGCCGGTATTATGCCTACCTTTCGCTCTGTGCAGGATTCTTCCATAGAGACAGAATTGAGTGGAATGGGAAAGAAGTCCAAAAAGACTACAATGCCTACTGCTTCTCCAGCCGCAGGGCAATCTGTTGTTGATTCAAGTAGTAAAAAGAAAGGGCTTATATCATATACGACATGCCTGGGACTTACCAGAGCCACTTGGCAAGGAACATATAATTTGATTGAAGCCGAAAAGCCGAAGGTGACCGGGATACAAATCTCATGTGATAGTACCAGCAAATCTGAGGCCAATCTAAAAGACTTGGCCAATTCCTTTCTTCACAGGATAGCGGCTCGGGAGAAAATTCTCCCATATACGGATGTGGTAAGATGGGCAATCCAAGAGATACCAATTACCGACAGAATGTTTAGCACTGCAGATGGGAGGATTTTCTGTTCTTTTTGAGCCGCAGATCTAAGGCAAATGTATCACCTACCGGCAGAAGAGAAAAAGTATAACACGACATTTCTGGAGAAGTTCCGAGCAGAGAATGAGACCGAGTCCGAACCAATTCGAGGCTGGAGACAAAATCCAGCAAAGCACAAGCATGAATCCTCGGGTAAGTACTCAGTCAACTCTCTATGTTCTCCTTACTGCTATGCTGGAATTATGTTATGTAGACTATGGGGATTACATGACTCCGCCAATTTTACCATAGAAATGGTCCCCTTAATGGAGGCGACATGTAGTGGCGAGATTATGGATTGGGCAGATATATTATCCAACAAGTTAGCCAAGGCCATTCTTAATTTCAGATTTAACTCTCGTGTCAGAGAGAGGTTCATTCCGCCATTTTATTACAGTGCCTATGTGTTGGATGTCTTATGTTTTAATTCTGAGTTTCCTATGCTTGGATGGAGGTGGACGTCGCAAGACCCCACACCCATCCACATATATCATCAAAAGTTGTGGAAGACCAATTACAAGCACCACCTATATCAAATCTGCAACGGTTTTATGTTGCCAATTTATTACTCCATTTTTGATAAGCCTGCCCCGAAGATTTCTGAATAAGCAAGGGTAGATTTAACCACAGTAGCAATTTGGTTTGGAGAGGATAAATTCATCTACATTAGAGTTTTTGGCAGTCAGGCCAGGCCCCATGTGCTCCCACTATACATCCCTGATAAGTTACTCGCTAGAGAAGTAGCTTATCAAATCAATGCCGATGGGGTTACTCAGACCCTGAAAAAAGCGAAAAAGCATGTCTGGCCCTCCTTTCTCCTGCGAATTGGAATTTATACCCTGCATGATATCAAACATGCAGAGAAGGAAGCTGGGAAGATAAATTCGCTCACTCTGGCTACTCTGCCAAGCAGGCAGTATGATCCAAGGAAAATCACTTACAATGCACTTGACCAGGCCAAATTGGCCAAGGTTGAGCACAAAGAAGACAGATTCGAGGATTTGTTTGCATCGGCCGAGTTGCTGTATCAAATTAAATTGCTTTCCATAAATGTATACAACGATGAGGGGTTAGCTGAATTTAACAGAATTAGAGAACAGAGGTTGCAAAATCTGCCTCTAGACCTGTTAGCGACTACTCCAACGATGACAAAATCAAGCGAGCCTGAGCAGCGAAGTAATACGCCACCTCCTACTACATAAAAACAGCAGGAGGAAGTGCATGATCAGAGGCAGGAAGAAACCCAGGAAAATGTGCAGCAGTAGGATGAAACCCAGGCGAAAACTCAAGAAGAGAGCAGCTCTAAAATTAATGATGATACACAAATTGATCCGAATTTGCTCCAGCAATGGCAGCAATTCAACTCAATCATCGGCAACTTATAGTGCTCGAAAGATGATGAGGTTTCTAAAGAGGGTGACACACAGGAAGCGACATCAAAATAGGTTTCGGGCGAAACCAGCGACCCACCCAAATCAAAAGAAACAGAAATAATTCCTAAGGATCCATTGGGCGAAATCATTTTGCAAATAGAAGAGATTCCCCCTTTGGAAGTATTCTATAGCCCAAAGCATAAAGTTGTTGTAAAGCGACAGAGGAAAAGGAGAAGGGCTGATCAACCTTCTCTATTCCCTGAATTAACAGTGACGGGCAATGTTGTGTGGAAAGAGGAATTCGACCCCTCCGATGACTTAACCAAGCTATCGCAATACGCTGGAGCATATTCGGCGGCGACCATTTATAAAGCATCGAAGGTGAGCAGTTTATTGAAAGCGAAGGATCAAGACATCTTTTCGCTATAGGCGCAATTATTGGAAGTTCAGCAGAAGGCAGAACAGGCGGAGCAGGAATTGCTAGTACAGCAGCAGAACAATTATCAGTTGACTAAGCAATTACAAGAGGATAAATAGAGGATTGACGAGAGCGCAATCCAAAGGCAAAGGGAGCTATCGGTAGCATTGGAGCAATTAAGAATATCAACTGAGGGAATGATAAAAGCTAAAGATGAGAAAATCGCTCAATTGTCAACTCAAATTGAGAAAATGAAAAGGCTCCCTCAGGTAGATGAATTCAAAGCAGAAGCGCTTCAATTAAATAAGGCATTGATTAATCAGGTTAAGCTCTTGTGTCAGCAAATTACACAGGCAGAACTATTGTGTGAGTTAGTAGCATCCATAAGCAAAAAGGTAGAAAAGGCAAGGACCAATTTGGATCAGGCCGAAGAAACACTGACAAGTTTTCTAGAATGGCAAGATTCCGATCAAGGCCAAGCGACTAATCTACCAAGAATTCTGGAATCGCACAAAGAAATACTATTCATAGAATGGCAATCACAGTTAATGAAGGCAGAAAGAGCGATTTTTAGATGCAAAGCAACCACTGGTAATTTGGTTGAATTAGTAAATAATACGCTTTATTTGTCTAATATTGTTTCCCAATGTACTCCAGGCCAATTAACAGCAACGAATATGTTGGAGCATTCATGCTACCCGGAGCTGGAGAAAAATGGAATATTAATCGCGGGGATCAACAGTTTAACATGGGATGCCTATTGGTTCTTCTTAGTGAAGCCATACAGCCAAAGAGCCGCCTTAAAATTCCTTACAAATGCTATCGGGTATATCATACCCAACATTCAGGATGCCACCTTTGCTGCCCAATTCAGCTTGTGCCTCAATAGACCGCCAGAAGTGGAGTTGATGCTTGCGATAAGCCCGCTCAGATTTAAAGGCAAACAACCTGAGTCATGATTCACATTGCCGACTGCCAGATCGCCCCAAGGAGATAGATCGCATTTACTGATTCCAATTTATTAGGATTTTGTTTCATAGATTTTTTTTAGCTTAGCAGTATTTATAGACCCTTTCATGCATTTAGAAGGGGTCGTAAAGTTTTGTATATGACTTAAACCCTAAAGTTGCACTATTGTACTTCAGTGATATTCTTTTATGAAACTGGACCAATTATTCTGAGTTTAATGAGGAAAGTTTTTATGCAAATGTGCACTACTGTCTTTGTTTAAAAGCATTTCTGTGTTGAAGGAAGAATTGTGAATAGCGATTGATATCTGGGATTGACTAGCAGCTCACATGGTACCATTATCTGCATCTGTACTCATTCCTGTTATATAAATTGTTATTTAAATCCTCTTGCTATTATCGCTTATATATGTGTTTCTCGCAGCATCCTTTATGCATCCCACTATTGGTTGTCTATAGCATGCCTCCCTTTCAATTGTATATATGTATCGATGATATAAATTGTAAATGCAGTAATTTGTATTAATCGCTTCATTGTGACTATTCATATGAAGTAATCTTTGAATGATTGAATATCTCGTGTTTATTTTACAGAGTCATCTATATGCCTATTAAATAGATAAGGATTATTTAACGCTGCATTCCGAATGAATAAGTTGTTCCCGGGATTAGTATTAGTTTCCCTATTTTTGTTAATAGAATAAGCTAGTCGCCTATCATCAAAAGCAAACTATTCATCACCCATCCATCCCTTTTATTCATTATCGGGAAACTGCTCCCGTTATCTCCAGTCGGAGCCACCATCCCAAATGGAAAAGGAGTTGTACTAAGGTCCGGACCGGGTGGTTATCCCCCAATGTTGTTGGAACGATTTTCGAGGCCTCAACACACCTATAACCAACAAGACTGTTAAAAAAAAATATACTGCCCATGGAACTTTATAAGATAGCTCATTATAGTATTTACAATTAAAGACCTGCTCAAAGTCAAAACATCATGACAACATGACAATATACCGCATACTGGAGCTTTATAATATATCTCATTACGTTATTTACAATAACCATATATACATATACACACATGCACATTTTATTAACCAACAAATAAAGGATACGATGCTCGTATCAATCAACAAGGGAATCCATAGGAATGCACCTCGACCCTCAAAGTAATACAAGGATTCACCTCCTTCCCAGGGAGTCCAAAATCCACTGCAAACTCAAATCTGCATCTAATGTCTAGCGCTATAATCCTCTGCCACTTGTCCTCTCGGTGAACAGTTACCAGCACATTTTTCCAGGGTGTACTCCCAACATGCATTTGATTCCATCTAGAAAATGATAATGACCAAAATAAATCCATTGTGACCTTCCCTTCTCTGCTACATAGTCCCTCGGGAATCTGGTCACCCCTTTTGTGTAGTCACTCACCTTACACGTTCTACTGGAACCTGCATCCCGAGTAGTCCATCCCTTGGAAAGACTTCCACACATCGAAAGGTACAAAAACCAAGGCATATACCCACCTCAACACATCATACTGGTCATAGCATGCTCATGGAAATCAATGGACACTATTTGGTACGAGTGTCCCACAATGGCCCTGCTCCTAAATACTTTAAAAACATGTTGTTGCATGTTCCAATTTCTTTTGATGTTACCGCCAGTTCTTGTAGTTGATTTCGATCACCTAACTAGGTGTGTCCATGCTTTCTTGTACCAAACACATAGCTTCCATTAGATTTAAAATAAATTGAAATAACTTCAAATCATACCTGATTGGTAGCTCGTCAATAAGGTACATTTGCAATCATGTTTACTTCCTATCGCAATAAGTCAAACTAGCATATTTGACCAAATCAACATGTATAAAAATATTACATTAGGTTAGCTAAAAAATATAACCATCAAAATCATAAATCACTTGTAATCATCGTAAACGAAAAACATAGATCCCATATTATCATCATATACCATAGTCATAAATCACATGCATAATAAAACTGAAATAAAAAACTAATACTTATCCTTTCATCAATCCTTACTTCTGCCTTTTTTTCTTTTGGTACACACGCCGGATTGGTTTCCACATCCAATAAACACCAAGTTCCTTCTCCTCCACTAGGTCCACATACACATAATATGCATCACACACATACAACCACAACTGACACACAACACCATGCAATACATGCACCTACACCTGACGCACAATGCATACATCTACACCTACTGTATACAATACAATGCATCCATCTATACCCGATGTGAAATACCACCCAATGCATGTACCTACACAGAGTACCACACAATGAGTAAACATGCCACAATACCATGACTACATGATGCACATACATAATACCACATGCCTTCAACACAACATGTATGACATGCACGTAATACCACACATGTACCAGTACCATATGTACTTCTTGTACACAATACCACATGTGCACTGCACCACCTGCACAACATGTACACAACACCACCTGCATAACATGTACACAACACCACATGTACACAGTACCACACACATGATGTGTATGTGACACCATATGTAAACAACATCACATGCACGAGATGTACACAACACCCCATGTATGACATGTACACGGAACCACATTCTCACAACACCACTTGTACAATCATGCACACAACACCATATGTACATAGCACCATATGTACAACATGAATGCAACACAACGTGTACATAACACTGCATATCCAACATGTACATAACATCATCCGTACACAAACTTCATATCCAACATGCACATAGCACCATATGCACACACACCACATATACATCATGAAGATAGTGCAATATGTATACAACACCCTATATGCAATATTCACACAACCCTATTAGTACCATCCTGTACATAACATTACATAAATAACCTATACACATGCTATAAATACACAACACCACAAGTGCACACATCATAGATGCAACATGTGCAACATATACAACATATGCACAACAATAGTACCACACGTCCAAAGCCACACTGTCCTTACCAAGAAACCTTACTTTTGGTATCTCATCCATGCTTATCCTAGCATGTCGTAGACCACACTGCTTTCACTTTGCTAATGTATCCCTTGGTATAACCTGTCCATAACATAGACATAATATAATCACATAATATCAACTCATAACCACATGATACTGACCTTGTATATTTGTCATGACTACTCTTCCCACTTGATTCCTCATAAACCAATAACCTCTTCATGCCATTTAGTTGCGTAAGAAATTATTCCTTCACAAGAATGATCCATGACAATCCCTATCAAACAATGACATAGATACATGGACACATACATACATATATAAATGTTAGTATAAAACAATCATGATCCTTTCAGACAATGACATACATACATACATGTATACATATATAAATTTCAACATAATCATGAACATAAAATAATTACCAAATAGCAAAAGGTCTAGGTTAAGAGAACTTCCTTATTTATGCAACACATGCGCAACATTGAGAACAATAGTTACCAACATAGCCAAGGCATATGACTATTCAAATCCATTTACTTTACCTTTTTTTGTTACCTTTCTCATGACTATACTGCCACCGTCCATCTACCACAATGGAGTTAGCCAATGCAACCGAATTTCATAATCTTACCTTCCACTACACTTACTCATGCACTGAGCTCCATATGAATCTTACAACACCTATTGGGTACCACCTAGCTCTCCTCGAGCTACATTAACTTTCCCCTACATCATACTACCATAAACACATAACTATTAGTGTATATATAACATAACAATACACCAATTACCTTATCTTGTTATGCCAAGCACGTTGCCTTGCAACTGAACACATCCACGTCATCTCTCAAGGGACTCCAATTCACTTGATGGATCCACCTGTAATTAAAGACTAGCTAATATACTTGTCAAGTACATGTTCATGAATATAACATGTATCCACATAATTTCAGACAAAATCAAGGTTAAGAAGACTTCCTGTATGCCAAGCACTCATTCATTTGGAATTAGGGTTTCCAAACATATCCAAAGGAATTTTTTCCGAATTCCTTTCTTTTACCATTTTTACTTTATTGCAATCGAGGCTTACTATATGCTATCACATCACCCAACGATTAGTTATGTAAACACATCAATGATTACCTTGTCATAATAATGTCAAGCATGTTACCCTGCAACTGCTCACACATGTTCCAAATATCAAGACAACAATATCTATCAATTTGAAATCAAACATTACCAAGACTAACAATCATGTTAGAATCCATAGTCAACTCATGGTCATTAGGCATAATGCTACAACTATCACCTACTACACTTAAGTACATATCAACTATCTCGACACCTATGTGTTAGTACAATCATCTTAAAACAAGATCATTGAAACACATACTTATAATATGCAATTTGTAAAACATTCAAACAACTTAAAAGCATGTCGTGTTAAATAAATCAACTAGGCACCAAACACTGAAACACCAAATAGACGTCATAATCAAACAACCAAGTGCCAAATATACGACATAAGAAAACTCATACCTTAGTGTACCTCAGGGGAGGCCTTGTCTGCACAATCGAGCTAGTTAGCATGATACAACTTCACAACATATCAACTCAACCATAAATAAGGTCAGGATATCCATAATAGTCACTAGCTAACATGTTCTCATCATCTCATACACAATTATCATTCACACATATGCAAAGACAATCTAGACTAGTGCATCACCATATCACAAATATGTTGACTCATACCTGAATATCACAACCATAACCATCTGCATAGGTCAAACAAGGTTAACACAATACATATAACATCAATATCTTCAATGTAGTGAGCATAACCATCATGCATATGACCAATCCAAATTACAACATCAAGATCTCACTGAAATGGCTCTAAGCATCAAGTTAATAGCATATAACAAAAATAAGTTATATATCATGCTCATCAACAACATAAAATTGAATCATCAAGATAACTATCATATACCAATCAACAAGTTAACCTATAACATACTCATTAGAAACATATAACATAATCATCAGGTTATCTAATATAAAACAACAATAGTAATGCATACAAATACAGGTTATTATCATTCTTGACTATCCGACAAATGCACACATAACTACATTAATCGACCAACATCTATCATGAATGTAACCATAAAATCAAATACATGTTCATAAACCTAATGTATATAACCCTAATGCATGTAACAATCCTTAACTTACATACTTGCATGCCAAACATACACTACCTGTATGACGATCTACTCTTATCCCAAAGTCTAATGCTACAACTTCATTATGATGATCTGCATCCCTCACTCTATCTCGACTATATCATTAGCATCATAACAACCAATAACATCATGATGAACTAAATTGAATACCATGACTTCACCAGGCATGTCTGACCTACTATTCATGCATAACTATAACCAAGACCATACATGCATATCAATTGTATATATACATATAACACATGAGCACAAAACCACGTATACACCAATCTAGCTAGAGTCCAGTCATCAATGCATGACCATATTAGCTACACAAACCATGACCTCATGCACGAAAAAAACCATTACTCCATTGTACACATTGCCATATGCAACCAATCAGTATGCATAAGCAATTCCAAACCAACTACCAATATGCATAACCGCATGTAGTCGAACACAATGAGTTTGTTCTTGTAATCAACCTATGCGACTAAGGCATGTAACCTAACATACAAGGATGTAAGTAGGCAACATAAAATCAACATGAAAGAGACATATAATCCATATGCCACCAGTCACATACTCATGACCAACACATTTCATGAAATCAACATCAAATTCTCCATGAAAACCATACTATAACCATAATAAATCATCAAGCCAATGCAACAAGCAAATGAAATGCAAGCATAAGAGACACACATGCAACTGACATGCATGCATGGCCAACACCTTCAACCCATCCAATCCAAGAGTTGAATCGTGCTCTGATACCACTCTGTAACACCCTCCTCCCACATCTACCCAAGCAACCAGCCAACTGTGGTAAACATGCAACGAGAGGCCACTATGATAAGATTCAACCTCCTTGGTGACTTTAAGGAAATGGAATTGATGGAACATCACATACAGTCATCCAACTTCATCCAAATAACCTTAAAGAGACAAGTCAACCACTCAGACTGCCTATCCTTGGGTTCCACTACTATTTGAGAGACTTAAGGGCAGGGTAACGCTCCCTAGACACTGCCTAGGGGAGTTAGTTTCACGACTAACACTCCCCAGACACTGCCAAGGTGAGTTATTCTCAGCACTAATGATAGCATTTCAGGATTTGAGCCATCTTTTTCAGTCCATATCCCAAGACATTGCCCAGAATGTAATGATCACTTAGAATTAGTAAGTATGCAAGGAAAGAATGATGTAATATCAATAATATGAACAAGATCATCACCAAACCCTTATTAGACATGAGAGGCATGTCGTCAAACATATCATCAACATGTAACCTATAGGTGTAAATAACAGAATTAAGTGTAGGGATCTCATACTTATCTGAGAATCACTATGAACCATTGTTCCCTCATGCCATTTTTTGCATTATCCTCTATTAACTCATAAACACATTATCCATTCATGTACAAGTAAAAGCATGTTGAGATACATACATAGTTGTTGTCGTGAAATGTGCATATAACCATCATAATAGGAATGGAAATACAATAAACATATTAGCCATCAAATCCATAAATACATCAATACCCTTACACATGAAAATCAAGGGAATGGATTTCTCATTAATGAATGGAATGAACCAATCAGAGATGGGACTATCACATTCCACCCAACCATAGAATGGTTGAGCCAAATCTCTCTTTGGCCATTCACCTGTGTGCCATATACCAAGCATGAATGTGGGATCTCATAGAACGCATCGCTCAAAACTCATCCAGGGCTTCTAGAGGCCATCCACCTCAACCCATCAAATAGTGATTCCACCTCACAGTCGAACATCACCAAAACCATCATCAGATTAGTCTCCATCCAAGCCTTCCAGGGCTTCTAGAGGGTTTTTCCAACCAAGGCTTCCAAAACTAGCAACTCAACCCATAGCTTATATAGGTCTTCCAGAGAGTTTTTCCAACCAAGGCTTCCAGGACTAGTAACTCAACCCACCAAAGGCTTCCATAATGTTTGTCCAACCAGGGCTTCTAGGACTAGTAACTCAACCCAAGTTGTTATAGGGCTTCTAGAGTGTTTGTTCAATTGAGGATTCTAGGACTAGTAACTCAACACAAGCTAAGGAAACATGAGAAGCAACCAAAACAAAACAATTAAAGTAAACCCACAATCACCATGGTTATCTAGTAAATGGCAAGCCTAGGCAATCCAATGTCAATCCTGGCCATCTTCCATGCCAATGACAGATCATAACCAATAAACCACATGCATGTGCCATGCATGCCAAAACTAGTGAAGAAATCATACATGAATCTCGGTACCTGCAAGAAAATTTGATGTAGTCGTTGACGTCGATGCCCTCTTTCTCTTTCCTACTCTTTCTTTTCCTTCTTTATCCAAGAATCCAAGTATGCCACACCCTCCTAGAGTGCTCCAAGAAAAGTCTAAGTATCCAAGAGTATGAGAGAGAGAGAGTAATGAGAGAGCTCCAAAACTAAGCTGACAAATGGTTCACACTGAAAGGAAGAAGCTTGCCAAATGATCCTCAGAAGCATTTTTATTAATGAGGCCCCTATTTTCTTCATTTTCCATTATTTTCCTTCAATTTCCTCCTCACATGCATCATGTGACCTTTCACCTTCCTTTTCTCCTAATTTCCATTATTTTCATAAATAAATGTGCCAATATACCTTTTCGCCTCTTTAATGCCTTAGCCATAGCCTTTTCCAATTTCCTTAGCCAGAAACAACCAAATGAACACCCACTAGCATGTCATGCCCACCATTCAGCTTGGAATACATGTCCCATCATCCATGGTATTATATATTTTTACATGGAATTTTCACCAGGGTTGTTACATCTTCAAGGTATAGTATAATATGGGTTGTGGTATGCTAGGAGTGAAGACTTCAATTTTAAAGCCTACACTGATGTAGATTGGGCCGGAAGTCTTGATGACAGGAAAAAGTACTTCAGGTGCTGCCTTCTTTTTGGGTGACTTCTTAGTATCATGGGTTAGTAAGAAACATGGTTCCATCTGTCTATCGACTGTTGAAGTAAAATATATTGTTGTTGCGACTTGCTATACACAGATTCTTTGGATGAAGCAAACATTAAAGGATATATGTGTATAGTTGTCTAATCTCATTCCAATAATGTGTGACAATACTAGTGCAATCAACATCTCAAAAAATCCAGTCATGCATTCAAAAACCAAGCATATTCTCATCAAGTGTCATTTCTAGAGGGAACAAGTTGCAACCAACACTATTAAACTCGTGTATGTGCCCACTAAAGAGAAACAAGCAGATATAGTTACCAAGCCAATTGTAAGAGAACCACTTGAGTATCTCAAGCAACAGATAGGATTTGTGACTCCTCCTCCAAATTACTTCATATTGGTAGGAGGTGGCAACTACTCAGCAAGAAGAACTCATGGGAGAGTAGGTTGCATTGGTTCAGGAGGAGTGCGAGTGAAGTTCTCTTTACCACTGATGTCAAAGGGGGAGAAATTTGGCAATGGAGCAGATCATGCCTAGCCTAAGGGGGATTTTACTATGTTTCCATCCATGCCAAAGGGGGATATTGCTGGAAATTTGATGGTATGAAGGTGGCTAGTTGTGCAAGTGTTGGCATTGATGTCAAACAAGGCTTAGCTTGATGATGGGGCTTCATGCCTTCTTGGTTGTGATGATTTTCTATATAGAGACTTTGAGCCATATTTTTAGGTAGAATATGCGCTCAATGGCTAATCAAACTCCTTTCATTGGAAATTTCTCTAGAATAGCTCTCCAACGACATGCAGAAGTCCATAAATGGTCTTGCAGTTCGAAAGATATGGCCTACTGGAGTTCAGGGTGACTTGGGCCTTATGTAGTGAGGAATATCATAGATTAGAGGTCCCTACATATCAAAGGTTGGAGGATGGAGAATCACGGATGCAACGCAACAACAAGTTACAATATGCAATTTGTGATATCATGTATTGGAGGTCCCAAAAGTCGACACAAAGTAGTGCATCTGTGATGGGTGTTCGACATTTCAAAAGTGACGTCGGGATTAAGGCCTCTAGTGTTAAATTGTTGGGAGAGTTGAAAATGCTTTTACAAAGAAAATTACTGTGAAACCAAGAAGGGCGAGGCCCTTTCTCTCTCCTCTAGGACAACACGTGGAGGTGTCTAGTTGGATTTGATGAGGATACATGGAAACATTTGATTAGTTCTAATAATTCCAGGTAGCTACTAAGATCAGCATGGCATCACAATACGAAGGGACACATGGAAAGTTGTTTTCGGGTTTTGGATGGCCTAATGGACCATATTTGAATGACACATGTCACTGGTCGAAAGAAGCTACATGGCATGTGATGACATCACCTCGGCAATCGACTGGCAACATAAAGAATTCTCCAATAAATGGGCTCCTCGGATATAAGGCACCGGCTTTATGAAACAAATGTGTAAGGGGACAAGAAAGGAAATATAGCCCCATTTGAGGGTATCGAGGCCTTAACACCTTAAGGATGAGCCCTTGGTCATAGCCCTGGATTCTATGGAGGAAAACAAAAAGAGGTGCTTATACATAAGGGGATCAAGACTATTAGAGTTCATTGTTTTTGAATGGATTTCATGTGTAAAAGCGTTGATATGGAAAAGGCTCTAATAGTGTTCTAAAATGAAAATCCATTGATATAACAATAGTACAAAGGTGTATTAAAGATGTAAGAATCAACATTTGTGGCTTTGAATGTAGTTCAGTATGGTTTATGGTTGAAGAATTCTTGTGCATGCATTATAAAGATAAATGAATAACAAAGGTGTCATGAGAATGTCCAACTAAGTCTATGTGAGTCATAAATGATCATGCGTAGCTTTTGTGAAATATGTAAGGAGAGCCAAGGTTTAATACACAACATGGAGTGCCTGCAACATGGCAGAGAAGTGATCAACGCCCATTCCTTTGATCCTGAATGCAATGATAGCATAGGGGAAGTGTGTTTTAGCAAAAGAATGGGGAGTCATGCCAGTAGTACACATTTGGGCATATTTGGTGATGACAGTGAGTACATTGAGCCAAGTGCAGCACAAGAACAAAATGGTGAACCTCCATTGCGCTAAGTCGGAGATTGAGCAGATGTGAGAGAAAGAAAGAGAAGAGTTGTGGCCTAAGACATAGGTGTTGAGTGTTACAAGGGTAGTGTTTTGTTGAAAACAATGGAGAATGTTGAGCAGAGATTGCAGAACACAGAGAAAGTAGCAATAGGAGGATTGCCCCAAGTGTTCAGAAAGCATAGTATAGAAATTACTCTTTGAAATAATATTGAGAGGGGGCGTTGAATTAGTATTATCAGTTCAATAATTTTTCATTTCCCAAACAGATTTATATACGCTACTTCTGTGAAGTGAACTAGCGTGTACACGCTACTATTATTCGAGAAACCATCGTATATGAAGAGAACTTATGATTTAATCAATTTATCATGTGTTGATCTTTAATCAGTGCATTAGTAACTTGTTAAGAAGTGCAGTAAAGACATAATAAACAATCACACATAAGAAACACACATGAACACCACGATTTAAGGTGGAAACCCAATGCGAAAGAAAAACCACCTGTTATTGTCATCTCTGTCTTCTTTTGATAATAAGAAATATGCTTACAATATTGTACTGGTTCAAACTCATACTAATATGAAGGCACCCACCTGCAGAAGGCTACAACCTTCTCTTGTTCTCCAGCTTCTATTGGAAGGGAGCTACAACCCCCTAGCTCTTGTACTAGCCAATGTGTTTACTAGTATGTAGGCGTCGACCTACAGAAGGCTACAACCTTCTCTCTTCTTCTAGGGACCACATTTCATAAATTTTTAGACTAGATGCTCCTGGTACACAACAATACAAATGAAGGCCTCGTTTCATAAATTTTCATACTAGATCCATCCGAAGCTTTGAAACTCAAACTGCATCAACCAACCATCAGTTAATTTGAACAATCAGATCATTGTCACCAAAACACTATGCTGAACCTAGAAACCTACATCATCATTCAGAACCAGTTGTAACCTCAAAAATCATGCATCAGAATGTATACGCTACTTTATTGAACCCAACCTGTGTGTATACACCACTTCCTTTAACCAAACCTTCGTATACCCTCAAAACTACTGAAACATAAAACTTCCAAATCAAGTTTGTACCAACTAGCAATATACTTAATATCTACTGTCAATTTACAAAGATTTAGATAGGCAGTAGCAGAGATAACCTTTCTTACTTAGACAATCAATCAATCAGACACCAAACTCCTTATTCATTTAGTTTTGCATTCAGATCTAAGAGGACTTCATTGAAAAACATTAGTAAAACAAAAAAACTGATCAGATAGATCAGTCAGATCTGAAGAATAGGTTTTTCTTTTGTATACGCTACCTGGAAGAGTAGAGCCTGCATGTATATGTTCTTTTACTGAGATGAACCAGCTTATAGATCTACAAATATTAAATCATAACTTTGTTGCTATTCCAGACTTTAGACAAACCCAAATCATGACATTGAAAGAATAAAATAGGTGTACACAATCAGATCTAGCCCAACAAATATCAAATCTTTCAATGATAAGTCATTTTAGGTCTTATGATCCTAATCCAACATTGAATTCAAGGTGCACATAATATTTAAGATCAAATCACAAACACAGCCCCTGCGACATAAAATATACTTCAGATAGAAGTATTCCTCAGAAAACCCTTTTACTTGCACACCTTGGCCTTATGATCTTCTCCTCCTTGTATAGTTTGAGCCCATTCTCAATACCTCAGACCAAAACCACTTAGGACCCATGGTATTCTTGGATAGGATCAAATAGTCATTACTTTGCTCAATATTGTGGGCTAATACCATGATATTGACCCTTGGTATTGTTTACTCTTGAATCTCCTTGATTTTCCCAAATATGCGTGCTTTTCTTCTTGTGAAAGTGTGTGTATATGTATACATTCCTTTGTTCTGTGAACCAGCGTGTGTATGCTATTTTGATTAAGTGGACTAGCGTATACATCTTAAACTACTTTACACCATCCTTTTCCTTCAACTTCTTTATTTTGATTAGTAGACCTCAGTTCCATCTACCTGTTCTTATGTACCAATGCCCTATTACATCTAAATAGAACTATTACACCATGGGTTGCCTTTCATCAAAATTGAACTAACCTGTGAGTGAGTTGCCATCAAGGACACACTTGTATCATAATGCCAACAATCTCCCCCATTGGACTTGATGGAAACCATGATGGTGTTGATTACTGCAAGCTGTAGAAACTATTAGAGATAACATGTAACACCAACACCAAAATACTCTCCCCCTTTGACATTAAGGGCAAAGGGCGGACCAACCTACTATCCCTCTTTGATATACATTATGTTGTCCATGCTCCCCTTGAGTACATGCATAGTCTACAGAGATATGTTTCAAAAGAATAACATGACTCTAGAACTCGATTGAGTGAGTATGACCTCCCTAAGGCCAATGACTCATACATACATCAATCACCCAACCAAGTGGGGATATACCAATTGTTTATACATGACATAAATACAACAATTATTACATCATCCATCCCAGGCATAGTGGGGAAAAAAATTACATCATATGTCTAATAGGACTCATTCAAATATAGACTATGATATAAGGAGTCATATCAATCCCTATATATTTACATGAATTATGAAACAAATGATATAATTATCTGAAACCATAGCTGAACTCAACAACCATAGTGCCAACAATGCAAAATGCGTGTGAAGGCTAATGCTCCCCCTAAACCTGTGCTACATGTACATAGTCAACAAGTCATTCATCAAGGCATCTTTGTCAGTCAGATAAAAATCAATGTACAAAGCATGTGAGACTGTAATCATCAATATCATACAGAGCACCCATATCAGAGTCTAACCCACTGTTTTTTCTGTCAGAAAAACATATACACTTCTTCAACCACAGAAACTAGCATGTATACGTGACTATACTTCATGAAACCCACGTATAATAAACTTCCTATGAAAACTAAATTTAACCGCAGGATGATGTAGGAACTATTCCCAGCTTTTGTTTGAGATATTCAAATGTTTGTCTGGGAAGCAGTTTGGTGAATATATCAGCAACATGTTCTTTGTATGGAACATACTCCAATTTAACCTTTTGTTCAAGCACTTGTTCTTCTAGAAAATGGGACTTAACGGGTATGTGCTTGGTCTTGGAGTGCATGACAGGATTTTTTGAAATACTGATGGCACTTGTATTATCACATAGAATGTAAATGGGTGGCGTACATGTGATCTGAATGTCCTACAATGTTTTCATCATCCACGATAGTTGTGTGCAGTAAGATGCAACAGCCACATATTCTGCTTCAGTTGTAGAAAAGGAAATCGAACTTTTTTTCTTGCTAAACCAAGACACTAACTAAGAACCCATATAGAATGCACCTCCACTAGTGCTCTTTCGATCATCAACACTTCCTTCCCAATCTGCATCTGTATATGCATGAACAATAAGATATTTATCTTTAGGATGCCATAGTACAAAGTCCTGAGTTCCTTGAAGATATTTGAAAATTATTTTAACTTCCTGAATATGTGATTCCTTTGGATTTTCTTGGAACCTTCCAACAATTCCTACTTCATGCATAATATCAGGTCTGGTACCTATTAGATAGAGTAAACTTCTTATCATATATTTGTATGTTGGTTGGTTTACTGTTGGTGATTCATCGTTAGAATTGATAATGCATCCTATTACCATTGGAGTACATACTGGTTTAGAATCTTCCATTCCGTACTTCTTCAAGATCTACTCGAGATATTTGTTTTGTGAAAAGAAAATACCATCTTTTGTTTGTTGTACTTGTAGACGAAGAAAATAATTAAGTTCACCAAGTAAGGACATTTCAAATTCTTGTTGCATTACTGAAGCAAAATTCTGACTCATGGATTCTTCATTGCTACTAAAGATGATATCATCAACATAAACAACAACAATTATTAGTTTATCATTTTCAATCTTTGTGTATAAATTGCTATCTGCAGAACCTTTTGTGAAACCTTATTACTTTAGATATTTGTCAAGGCGGTAATAGTAAGCCCTTGGAGCCTGTTTTAGACCATAGAGATCATTTTTGAGCTTGCATACAATTTTTGCTTCATTTCCAAGAATGAATCCTTCTGGCTGTTCAATATAAACTTTTTCTTCTATATCTCCATTAAGAAAAGTTGATTTTACATCCATTTGATATACTTTGAATTTTCGAAAACTAGAAAGAGCAAGAAACATCCTTATGGCTTCAAGTCTGGAAACATGTGCAAAAGTTTCTTCAAAATCTATACCTTCTTATTGAGCATACCCTTTACAAACAAGTCTTTCCTTGTTTCTAATAAATTCTCTATTTTCATTCAGCTTATTCTTAAATATCCATTTTTTTCCTATAATATTTTTATCATGAGGTCTAAGAACTAATTCCCAAGTATCATTCTTTTCAATTTGGTCAAGTTCTTCATCCATGGCCTTGGCCCAAGATTCATATTTGCAGGCTTCATTTACATTCTAAGGTTCTGTGGAGGATAATAATGCTAGATAACTTGAGGTCCCTATAAGAGTTCTTCTTGTCTGTACTTCAAACCCTTTTTCTCCTAGAATTTGAGATTCTGGATGATTCTTCTGAACATACCTGGATGGAGTCTTTTCCCTGTCTGTTGTATCTTCTTCTGGTGCTTCATTGGTTTCTTCTTTTATATCATTTTGATTTGATGT
Source organism: Pinus taeda (assembly GCA_000404065.3). NCBI lineage: Eukaryota > Viridiplantae > Streptophyta > Pinopsida > Pinales > Pinaceae > Pinus > Pinus taeda. The sequence goes on from APFE030678945.1 coordinate 120,197, forward strand.
GGGAAATCATTCCCCATCTACCTCATTTTCATATTCCTCTGTTGATTTCATTTGTTCCGGATTTCTGCATGCTTCATAAATTATAACATCAATGCTTTCAACAATTTTCTGAAGTATTTTATTATAACATTTGTATCCTTTCCTTCTCGATGAATAACCAAGAAGAATTCCTTCATCTTCTCTGTGTTCAAACTTACCAAGTTTTTCATCAGTCCTTTTGATGAAACATTTGCTTCCAAAAACTCTAAAGTGTTTTACAGTAGGAGGCTTACCATGCCAAAGTTCATATGGAGTTTGATTATTTTTTACTCGAACATTCTCTTTGTTGAGAATAGTCACGGTAGCAAATGCAGCTTCACCCTAGAAGGTTGCAGGATTTCCAGATTCATCAAGAATAGATCGAGCCATTTGTTGAACTGTTTTCTTCATTCTTTCCACCACACCATTTTGCCGAGTAGTTCTTACGAAGGAGAATGGCATTTTTATTCCATGTTGTTCACAAAAGTCAAAGAATTCATTTGATATGAATTCTCCCCCTCGATTAGATTTGAGACATTTTCTTTTTTGATTTGATTCATTTTCAACTAAAGTTTTGAAGGCTTTAAACTTTTCAAATGCTTCATCTTTATGCTTTAGTAGACCTATCCAACACATCCTGGAAAAATCATCAATAAATAAAATAAATATTCTTCTCCACGATGTGATTTTTTCCTTGTTGGTCCACATAAATCAGTATGAATGAGTTCAAGAGGCTTACTTGTTGATCCTTCTTTTTCACTGAAGTAAACTATGGTTTTCTTACCGACTTGACATGGTTTTCATATGGTATTTTTTGGGATGCTGATATCTGGAAGATCATGAACTGCCTTGAGCCTGCATCCTTTTCTTATCTGAGAAAAGCTTAGATGTCCCAATCTTTTGTGCCATAGCCATTTTTCAATTGTTCTACTTAGATAGCATTTTTGTTGTCCTCCTTTGAGTATGTATAAGTTATTTGGAGTTCTTGTACCTTTGATCACAGTCTTTCATGTATCAAGCTCATGAACCACAGATCCCTTTGATCAAAAACCAACTTCATTTCCTTGATCACACATTTGACTGACACTCAACAGGTTATGCTTAAAACCATCTACATACATGACATTTCCATCTTTAACCTTTTCTTTCAAGAAAACAAAACCTTTACCTTTAATGACAGTTGGTGTGTCATTTCCAAATGAGACATTCTTTTCCTTTTCTAAATCATTATAAGAATGAAGTTTCTCTTTATCACCTGTCATGTGTTTGGAGCATCCGCTGTCGATGCACCACTAATTCTCTTGTCCTTCTGCATACAAAGCTATGCCACATCATTTTGATTGAGATTCCTTCTTTCTCGATATCTTGGAATTTAATGATGATTGCTCCTTTTGAAGTGATGGCCAAAATTTGTTCCTAGATTTAGATTCTTCATGACCAAAGTTGTCACAAATCCAACATTCTATTTCATATTCAAGAGGAGAAAAGTTATTATAGGATCTTTTCTTAATTCCAGTTACACTTTGATTTTGTGCTTCTCTAGTCATGATGGTTTTGTAAGAAACACATTGAGCAGCCTTATGCCCAAAGTTATGACATGAAAAGAATTGCCCATTAAAGAAGTTTCTGCGATCATAGAATCTTTTGGCATTCTTTACCTGTGGGTTGAAGCTTCCACTTATATTCATCCTTGGAGTAAATTGAGTATGATTTATCTGATGAGTATTTTTAGGCCTTTGTTGACGATTGACATACTGTTCATTGGTTTTTACTGCATCAAGATAGCTTCTAGTGGAGGCTAATGGTGAGCTCCAGTATTGCAGCAATAATGCTACAAATCCTAGGAAGCCCTTTTTACTTTTATCAACCCAGTAGTTCATAACAAACTTGGAAGCAATGGTACCGTATGCACAGTACTAGCTCTTACTGCAGACTATCACTTGATCAGCTGGTACAAGTTCGCTAGGAGCTTAAGACAACTTCTATGAGTTCTCAGAAGAAGTGTTTATTGTGATGGAAGAAAGATAACTCTACAGGTCCTATTCTACTTGTAGAAAGAGAAGGAAAACTAAAATGAAACGCAACCTCTAGCAAACCCTAGTTTACCCACTAACCCTACCTGTGCAAGAAAAGAGATGGAAACTACTGAGATGGGTGCCATTGACTATTGAAAAGTTAAATCACATTTATTGAAGCTACTTCTGAAGAGAAACAACAAAAAATCATATTTTTGTACTTTTAAGTATTTTTATATCGAATTATTATGCTTATGATTTGACCGGTTGTGATTGTGCAGAGGTTTGGTGGCAAAGGACGATGGATTTGGATTTTGTAGATGGTAAGGAAGGTGTGGAGAGGTCCTAAGAAGTCCCTAGTACCCTTCTAAAGACTTCCATTGTGATCAGACTTCGAAAAATCACTTACAGGAACTTCTATAGGAGGATGCAGGGGATCTATAGGAGATTCTATAGGAGGATCTACAGGAGGAGGCCAAAAGTGGTTTTTGGAGGTTTAACAGTAGAAAAAGTGATGGGAAAGGGGAAATGAAGGTTTGATGATAGTGTTGAGGGGTCTATAACTTGTTAAAGAAGATCAGGGCCCAAGGAGACAGTTGGATTTGTTCAAATGGTGAGAAAACAACTCTATGGAAAAAAAAACGCAAAAATTAGGGCAGTTTGGCGAAATGTGGCAAATGAGTGGGGGAAATATTGAGAAATGAACTAGTAAAAACTATGTTATGGATGAATGATGAGCTAGAATGTTTTACCAGATATCTACACACTTACTTCTCAGAACTGACCAAAGCAAGAACCGAAAAACAGATTGTTGTCTATTTTAACCTAAATTCTGACCTAAAACCATAAAAATGCCAAACAATACTTTATGAACAGAAAATGATGCGAGAAAACCATAGTGAATGAACAGAAAATGATCTGAGCATGTGAATCCAAACTAATATCAACTTCTCCAACTCGAAATATCACACTACCAGTTGCATTAGAAGAGCAAAAACTGTGTTTTTGGTGGCAACAATAGTGCCTTGACCTAAAATCATGGTCCAAGGAGGGAGAAAGGAGATCAAGACCTGTTGGTAGCATTTTTGGATATTTTTCTATTACTGCAGCAATCTACTTAAGCAACTTGAAGCAAAAACAACTATTCTAACCATCAAAAGCAACATAGTTTAACAAAGCAAGATTAACCTAAACAACAGAAATTATCTCATGAAAGCAAGAAAAAGCATATAAATACACAAAGGAGGTGTTGGGTAGCTTGGGTTGGGACCTAACCCAAGAGATTCAACCATCTAGAAAAAACTAGTGCTGGTTCAAAACTTGGTTCATCTCCATTTATCAAAAAAATAGCAGTTACATCACAAAATTGTCTTCAAAAAGAGCTTGAAAATGAGCTAAGTATGAAGTTGCCCAAAAGTGCGAAAATATACTATGAAATGGCTAACCTACTGAGGCTTGAAGCCTTCTTATTTATACAAGTGGGGACTCCCAACAGTCCTCCTAAACTTAAGGAACTCGACTGCCTAGAACTGAAGATAACAACGACCCTACTTGACTTGCTCAACTACCCCTTGGAATCATCAATGTGGCCTTTGTACTCTGAGTTGTTGATGAAGAATTTGAGGAAGGGGTCATTAATGAAGGAGACACCCCTCCTATAAGTCCTCATCCTTGCTTCCTCTAGTTTGGCTGTCATTTTTCTCATAAATTCCTGGTCGTTGTCCAAAATTGTCCAAAAAATGTGCAATAAACACTGATTAGACTACAAGGCAAAATGACATCCCCATTCACTCTATTAACATAAATATATTCAAAAACATGCACAAAACTATTGAAAATGGTGGATTAAATGCAAGTAATAGGGAGAATGAGCCCATATAGTTACCCATTTTTGGGGCTCATCATCACCCCCCTGCTGAATGGGTTTCTCATCCTCTGAGCAACTAATCTAGTTCTTCCTCTTTAATAGCTTTAATTGCTTCCCTGAAATCCCAAGCCTCTGATGTGATGTCTTCCTCTCTGTCATGGAAACCTGCTTTCCTGTCCACTTCCTTTCAATGTTTCTATTCTTCCTCCTCCTTAACTCCTTCTCAAGTTCCTCTTTCTTCTCCTCCTCTTCACTGTCAGATGGGCTAAGGTCATCAGTAAGAGTTCTGATGTCATCTTCTCTAGACATGTTCCTGAAAATTTCCCAAGCTATGGGGATGGTGTAGGTGTGAAGGGCATCCTCTACCAACAATTTGATGAGCCCATGGTGGGCCAGTTGGTCTGGAACCCCTGCATTCAACTTGGTGCCACATTCTATCAGAGATTAGAGGAGAAAATATGGGAGACTGAGTTTTCTAGCTACAGGTAGGTCCATCCCATATCTCAATTCATGCAATAACCTGAAGTGATAACCATAAACTACACTGAATCTTCCTTCACAAGAGATATATTTCATGATCTGGTAGCTGACCTCACCCCATGGATGAGGTAATATTGTCCTTCTGGCCCCATTATTATCCTCTATAGGATGTTCATCAGGCTGAAAAATGTCTTTTTAGCAACCTGTCTTAATGCTTTTTATTCTTTGCTCCAGGGAAGCCCAAGTGGAAGACATATGATTCTGCCAATAAAACCTAGTGTAAGCTCTAGGGTCAAACCCATGAAACTAACTGTAGCATGGTTTTTTGAATGTGACCTTAAGGACATTAAAAATTCCTCTGTCACCTCCTCATCATATCCATGAATTCTCTTAAAGAAAGGCATCCAATTCGCCCTAGTGAAGAGGGCCACCACTTCTAGATGCTCATGCAGTTTGCTGGAGTTCAAAGGCTCCTTTCTCATAAAACCTCCTGGAATGGTGTTTAGTGACTTCTGAAAATGCTCAAGTGAGGAAGAAGGCAACAATTTTCAAAACTAGAAACAGAGGAGTGGCTGATGTTTGTCTTTCTGAAACCAGAGAGGGAATTTCTCATGTTCTTCTTTTTTCACAACATCAATTTGCAATTTTTTTCCCTTCAAATTGTTTTCAACCTGAATTTACTTCTCGGCTTTTGGAAGAAATCAATACTTTGACAGAATAGAGAATATATAACACATTGTTTCTTTTTCTCAGAGTAGACAGAATTGCGAATTCGTTTTTTCATAGGCTTGATTTCTATTGTTACATCCCTTTTTTTTAGGAGAATATGGGAAAGGAAAGAAAAATAGATTTTTTAGCGCAGAGAAAAAAGGAGAGACTGTATGGAATTCAGGAAAACACAGGCATACTTTTAAGTTCTCTTTCCTTTTCTTTTTCAACCCAATACTTCGCTTCTAATCCATCACCTTGTGCAGATATATCACATGCAGAGTGGGTTTCTGAGCCTACCTCTTTTCAAGCTTCGAATGTGACAAAAATTCCAAGTTTTTCCTCTGCATAGCCACTCTCGGGCCTTCCTGTAGAAAGGCTCTTGTAGACGGTGTTCCTTCTCCTATAGAATGCAATAGTGCTCCTATAGAACATGATAGGTGGGAGGGTTTTGAAAAACTGGCAGAAAACGACTGTTTCATTGTTTTGTAAGGTGGTAGGTGAGTTTTGCAGTCGAGAACTCATCGATGCAAATGAAAACAAAAGGTGGTGGAGGCTTAGACCGCACTATACTTAAGCTGATGGCGTGATCTGCGGTGAGGAGGTGAGGTGGCAAGATCGATAAATTATCCCCATCCAGACCATTGGTCCTTCTCTAGTGCTATTGTGGTAGTTCATGTCCCCTGACTTCCATCACCTCTATTATTCCTGTTATACGCTGCCACCGCTGCCGATTCTGAGTTTTTTCTTCCCGAGTTAATGGGCCACATGTGCTAACTACATATCTGAACTGCGGTTGGAATTGGACAAGGCTCATTTGAACTCCACGAAGGTATTTTGAACTGAACGAGGGTGGCCAGCTAACTAGCCACCGACTCCATTTAATCGTGACCATCCCAATAGTTCATGCAGTTTCGAAATCATATTCATGCAACCAAGGAATAGGTTTATCCACTTACCTGTTAGTTGATGTTGTGCTCTGCATGCTGGACTTTGGCACTTCATTTTCTCATTACTATTGATGTTGGTCCTCTTCATGCACAGAATTTGGTTTATGCTAGTGTTTTTTTGATCAGGCTCCACTCCTTGCATGCTGCATACATCTTGGTTGCACTGACCCTGTTTCTGGAGCTTGTTTTTTAAAGGGATTAGTTGCTACAGCAATCCTGCAGGATTACCTGTAGCTGCTTCTCCATCTGAAATTTCAGGCTGATGCTAGAGCAGGGGCTGAAGAGATAGTTGAAGAAGGTTCTGAATGAAAGCAAGAACAATTGGAAGGCATCAGGTAAGAACAAGTGAAGAATGATGTTGTTTTATTCATTATATATATATTTTTTGGAAGATAAAACAGAGTAATCAGAATTCTGTGTTTTCTTGTGTGCAGGGAAGAAAAAACAAGTGAAAATGTGGGTGTGCAAGGATGGAATGGAGAATTAGGATGATGGATGGTGGCAGAGAGGTCCACAGGCCTTTTGAATAAATTTCTAGCCCTCAGATTCTTTTCTAAACTTGATTTTGAGCTCTCAGTGATTTCTACAAGAGCCTCTTGTAGAATGCATAAAGTTTCTTGTAGGATGCGAAATCTTCAGGACTAGTCAGACCAAGGCCTGAGAAAAGATAATGGCAATGGAGAAATTGACTATGAAGGGTATATGCAGCCTGGTCATGTCCTTTTTCCTTGTGTGACCCTCCTACAATCTGCAAATGCATTCAAAAGAAGTTAGTTGTTTTTTTTTTCTTTTTTTCTTTTTTTCTTTTTTTTCTTTTTCTCCTTTTTTTTATGAGATATCTGGGGTGCCTCCAGGAGGTTTTCACCCTCACTGCCTGCCCTGGGCACCTCCAAGAGGTTTTCACCCAAGGATCCTTTTATTTTTTTCCTTTTCTTTCTTCTCCCTTTTTTTTTTTTTGTTTTTTGTTTTAGCTCAATGTGTGGGCGGAGTGGAGGAAAAGACCTGCTCCACTACCAACACTATTTTACCTAGCTTCTCAATGAATTCTTGCTTGAAAAGGGGCTTCCTATAGATCTTCAACCTATGCCCATTGACGAACATGGGGATGGCTTCTTCATCGATGGTCGAGATCAGGACTGAACCATTGTCATTGCATTTTTCTACTGTGTATGGTCCTAGCCATCTTATTCTCAGTTCTCCCTTGAAATATTTATATCTTGAATCATACAGCAACACCCAGTCTCCTTGCTGGAATTGTTTTTCTTTGAAGTGGTTGTCATGCCATATTTTTCTTTGAAATTGGACTACCTCTGAGTGGAGAAGGGCCTGCAATCTCTGTTCATCCAATCCACTTAGCTGAAGCAATCTTTCCTTTTGTGCATGACCGAGATATAGGTATAGCTGAGATGCCATCCTTAATGTGTTATATTCAAATTCTATTGAAAATAGAGCCTTCTTCCCATAGACCAGCTCATAGGGTGTGAACCTTGTGGTGGTTTTCCAGGTGGTGTTATAGGCTCAGGTGGCCTCAACCAATCAATCTGCCTAATCTTTTCTATTGTTGCTCACTACCTTAGTCAAAATTCCTTCCAAAGATCTATTAGTGACTTCCCCTTGTCCATTTTCTTGCGGATGATAAGGGGTGGAATTTCTATGCTTAATCTTGTGATGTGTGAGTAGGTATTCAACCAGATTGGAGGTAAAATGACTCCCTTAATCTGTGACTAACTCTCTTGGATAGCCAAACTTGTAAAAGATATTTTCCCTCAAAAACCCAACTACTTTTTCTTCTGTTGCTGCCTTGATCACCTTTGTTTCTGCCCATTTTGTCAGATAATCAGTACACAAAATGATGTAAGATTTCTATTTTGAAGGAGGGTTGATAGGACCCACAAAGTCCATGCCCCACTTCTTAAATGGCTCGAAAGTCACTTGAGGTTGCAGGGGCATCTCATCCCTTTGAGTAGGTTTCCCCATCCTTTGACATCGGTCACAATGGCTGATATATATCCTGACATCTTGATGAGGAGTGGGCCAATAGTGACTTGCTTGTGGAATTTTGAAGGAAATCCTCTTTGCTGCAAAGTGGCCCCCACAGGGCCTATCATGACAAGTTAGGAGGATGTCAAAAACTTCCTCCTCCCTGACACATCGCCTCAAAATATGATTTTGGCGAAGTTTAAAAAGATTGCCCCCAATCTAGGTGAATGGGGCACTCCTCCTCACGATCTTGCTCTTCTCGTTTGAGGATAGGTGTGGCGGAAACTATGTTGAAACCAAATAATTTGCTATATCAGCAAACCATGGAGAGAGTACTGAAATAGCGAATAGGTGTTCATTTGGCATTTGATCATCCACCATTCCTTCTTCACCTGCAGGTAGATCTAGTCTAGACAGAAAATCAACAACAACACTTTCCTTACTCGGCTTATCAAAAATGGTCAAATCAAATTGCTGCAATAAAAGCAACCATTTAATGATGCGAGAATTTACATCCGGTTTATTCATCAAATACCTAATTGCAACATTATCAATGTGTATGAACGTTTGATAACCGGTGATGTAGTGTCTGAACTTATTTAGGGAATGGACTACAACTAGGAGCTCCTTTTCAGTTACAGTGTAGTCTAGTTCAGCCTTGGACAGGTTTTTACTGACAAAATATATGGCATAAAGCAACTTATCCTCAACTTGCCTTAAGGCTACTCTTATCACTTTGTTCGAGGCATCTGTGTGAATGTGGAAAGGTAGGGCCCAGTTTGTATCTCTCAAAATCGGGGAAATTACTAGTTTACCTTTCAAATTATCCAGAGCCTCTTAACAGTTGTCAGTCCATATGAACTCAACATATTTTCCCAAAATGCCAAACAATGGAGAGGCTAGCTTACTAAAATCCTTGATGATTCTTCTATAATACCTTGCTAGGCCTAGGAGACTCCAAACATCTCCTACCTTTTGAGGAGGTGGGACCCTTTAGATGATAGCAATCAGGTTGGAATCCACCTGTAACCCTTGCTGAGAAATTGTATGACCTAGAATGGTCCCTTCAGTCATCAGGAATTCGCATTTTTCAAGGTTGAGGGATAGGTTCATTTCGATGCATTTGGTTAAAAGTTTTCCCAAGTTAGTCAGAGATTCCTGGAAATTAGAACCATAAGGGGTAAAGTCATCAATATAGATTTCCACTGAATCATGCACCAGTTCAGTAAATATGCTCAGTACTACTCTCTGGAAGGTGGTGGGAGCATTGCATAACCCAAAAGGAAGGACCTCGTAGGCAAACGTACCCCAAGGACAAGTGAAAGTGGTCTTATCTTGGTCTTCTGGGCTAATTTGGATCTGGTTGTACCCGCTAAACCCATCTAAGAAGGAGAAGAACTTCTTCCTTTCCAAGCCATCTAACACTTGATCTATGAAAGGCAAAGGGAAACGGTCCTTCTTAGTGGCCTTGTTTAGCTCCCGATAATCTACATAGATTCTCCACTTCCCATTTTCCTTTGGCACTAGGACCAAAGGAGAAACCCATTCACTATCAGAGACAGGGTAGATGAACCCTGCATCCAGCAACTTTTGCAGTTCTTATTTGACAATGTCCTTAAGGGTTGGATTCCTCCTCGTTTGAGGCTACCTGATTGGTTTACAATATTCTTTAATGTAAATCTGATGAGTACAGACTAAAGGGTGGACTCCCTTCATCTCCTTATAGCTCCAAGAAAAAGCATCCAAGTGATTGTTCAATAATCTACACAGTTCTTTCTCCTGAGAGGTCGATAGGGATGAGTTGATCTTCAAGGTTCTTTCTAGGCCGAACTCCACATTCTTAACTTGAAGAGAGGTCGGATCAGCCACACAAAGATCAACTACAGGATTGGTCTGGGTTTCTTCCACCAACTCTTCTAATGGCAACACACTCGGGGGTGGATTCTAAATCAAGTTTTCAATAAGGTCATCCTCGGTTTGTGGACTCCCCATGGTAGCCTCTACTGTACACAATTGTGTGGAATAGACTTTATCCTCATCTTCCTCCTCCAACCAGAGGGGTAAATCATGTTCTAACAGAGGTTGGGTAGGAGGATATAGGACTATCTGTTTGGACATATGTCCGTTATTGATTGTCATGTTCCCAGCTCGACAACTGATGTAGGCATCTGCAGTAGCCAACCAAGGTCTCCCTAGGATGAGATGATACCTGGTGAGCTTTGCCTTTGGCTAGAGAACCAGGAAATTAGCAAGATACTCCCAGGAGTCAATAGAGACCATTACATCTTCCACAATCCCCTCAGGGGTCACGGTGGAGTGGTCTACTTACTGCAGTACTGTTGAGGCCTTTCTAAGGGAACCTTGTAGGTTGAGTTTGAGCATAGTGTCCCTTGTCATCACATTAATGGCAACCCCTAGATCAATCAAGGTATGGGGGATTACGGTGCCATTGATGTGGACATCGACTACAGGACTCCCAGGGTCTAGATATTTTGGACATATTATCTGCCCCAACATCAAGTTGGACAGTTGTCCTATGACATTGATAGTTGGGCATCTCTCTTGCGCCTGCCTAGGTGTCTGAAACACTTCTCCTTGATCATCTTGTTGTATATGGGAACGTATTTTATGGCTTGGAGAAGTGGTATTTTTACACATAATTGTTTTAATTCTCCCAAAAGTTTAGTTTCTTTTGGGGTCAGTTGTGTGGTTCCAGTTAGTCTCTCAGGAAAGGGTGGAATGACTTTTGGTTCACTTTCCTATTTTTCTTCCTCCTCCTCCTTAAGGGAGCGTTGGCTATCTAGGATAACCTTCCCAGACCGTAGGTTAATCTCCTAAATCTCCACAACATAGGTCAGACATGATATTTCTCCACTATATACCTATTGGTCCTATCTATTGTTGGGGTTTGGATTAGGTTGAGTAGGTATTTGGGGTTGTCTTGGTGGAGTAGGAGGTAATGGTTGTGGTTGAGCATGTGTTGGAGGCAAAAAAGTGGGAGGAGAGTTGTACTGGGGCCTCCACCCCTGTTTAGGTGCATTCCACTGATGCTGTGGCTGAGCATACGAGTGAAATGAGCGAGTAACTGGCGGAGCCTAGTATTGAGGAGGATACGACCAAGGAGGGGGTGTGGACTAGGAAGGATGAGCAGGGGGACCCCAAGAAGGCATGGAAGTGGCTTGATTGAGGTTGTAATAGTTCTAGGATGTCCGTTGCATTCCTTTCTAGTAAGGTCTAGGTCCATGTGGCCTCCTTTGGTTCATAAAATAGAGTGGTTCAGTGGCTCCTTCAACCCCTTGATATGCAGCTTTAATTCCGGGCAAGGAAGGGCACTGATTCGTAGGATGGTCTTCCTCACAGACTAAGCACACTTCTATAGAGTTCAATGGACATTCATTCCTAGGATGCTTTCTAGTGCAACTGGGACAAAAGATGGCCAAAGCCCTCCCGGCTTCCTCTTGCTTCCTTTCGATATGCAGGGTTTCCATTTGCATGGCAAGAGTCTGTCTCATCTCGCTCTTGAAATCTTCCAGCCGATTCTCAAGTTCGTTTCTAAGGGATGAACTGGATGAGGATGTACTGCTAAAGGTTGACTTCCCCTACCTCTCTTTCTAGTTGACCTGGAATGGTTTTTAAACATAGTCCTTTTGTCGTCATAAGGAAGTTGGTATATGTTTCCCCCTACTAGCAAATGGAGGGTATCTAGAAGGCCTTCAGGGACTCCTTTGAGCAAAACCAACTTCAGAAATTCGGGGTCAAGTGTGCATCTAGCCCTTTTATAACTGAGTTGAAACCTTTCTTCATAGTCTTCTAAAGATTCATCACTTCCCATGGTCATTCGGAAGATTTCTTACCTGGTATCCTTTGACCTACAGTAGCTCCGATACTTGTTGTTAAAGGCTTGCTGCATCTGAGCCCAAGTTGTGATACTGTTTCTAGGTAACCCCATGAACCATCATAATGCTGCATCCTTGAGGGTAGAAGGGAACAGTTTCAACTTCTGCCCATCCTCTACGTATTCATAGGTTCGACAGAGAAAAATAAATTCAAACAAGAAGGTATCAGGATCCTCGGTAGTCAGTCCATGGAAGTGAGGTAAGGCTGAAGGATGTATGCTTTTCATTTTTGTGTCCCCATTGGTCTCTTGGATAGGAAAGGCACCTTCTATTCTTTCCCCATCTCCTCTAACATTTCTGTTTTCAGCCATGGTCTCAGGAGGAATGGTTTTTTGCTCTTCTTCTGTTATAGGATCTTCGTATATCTCTGGAGGTTCACCTATAGGTTTTTCTGGATCACTACCACCAAAGAAGAGAGAAGGGTGACTTAGTGATGTGGTGGGGGTGTTGGGTAGGAATTTTCCTGAATTCTCTCTGTTCCTACAAGGCATAAAAGAAAATCTCTTTTTTTTGGGTGATTTTTGTGTTTTCTCTGCTTGTACCTACAAAATTGAAATGGATTGACCAACAACTTGCAACTAACTGAAGTGAATCTTGCTAAAATGGAAATTGCAAAATTGAAATGAAAGCAGGAAATGTCTAATCTACGCTTGCTGAAATGAAATTGCAGAATTGAAATGAAAGCAGGAAATGCCTAATCTACGCTTGCTGAAATGAAATTGCAAAATTGAAATGAAATAAGGAAATGTCTAATCTACTTTTCCAGAATTGAAATTGCAGAATTGAAATGAAACAGCTACTCTACTTATGCTGAAATAAACTACTTAGCAGAATGTTGCTATAGAAAATAGAAGAAAAACAATAATCACAAAATACTCTGGCGCTTCCCTGGAAACAGTGCCAAAAAGAGTAGTGACATCCAGTATTGCAGCAATAATGCTACAACTCCTAGGGCTCCCTTCTTTACTTTTATCAACCTGGTAGTTCGTAACAAACTTGGAAGCGACGATGTTGTATGCACAAGTACTAGCTCTTACTGCAAGTTGTCACTTGATCAGCTGGTGCAAGTTCGCTAGGAGCTTAAGCCAACTTCTATGAGTTCTCATAAGAAGCTTTTATTGTCATGGAATAAAGATAACTCTACAGGGCCTATTCTATTTGCAGAAAGAGAAGGAAAACTGAAATGAAATGCAAAACCCTAGCAAACGCTAGTTTACCCACTAACCCTACTTGTGCAAGAAAATAGATGGAAACTACTGAGATGGGTGCCATTGACTATTGAAAAGGTAAATTTCATTTATTCAAGTTACTTCTGAAGAGAAATGACAAGAAATCATCTTTTTGTATTTTTAAGTGTTTTTATGTGGAATTATTATGCTTATGATTTGACTGGTTGTGACTGTGCAGAGGTTTGGTGGCAAAGGACCATGGAGTTGGCTTTTGCAGATGGTGAGGGAGGTATGGTGAGGTCCTAAGAAGTCCCTAGTACCCTTATGGAGACTTCCATTGCGATCACAATTTGAAAAATCACTCGCAAGAACTTCTATAGGAGGCTGCAGGGGATCTAAAAGAGATCCTACAGGAGGAGGCTGAAAGTGGTTTTTGGAGGTTTGGCGATGGAAAAAATGATGGGAAAGGGGAAATGAAGGTTTGATGATAGTGTTGAGGGGTCTATAACTTGTCAAAGAATATCAGGGCCAAAGGAGACGGTTGGATTTGTTCAAATGGTGAGAAAACAACTCTATGGAAAAAAAAGACATAAATTAGGGCAGTTTGGTGAAATGTGGCGAATGAGTGGGGGAAATATTGAGAGATGAACTATTACAGGCTGTGTTATGAAGGAATTATGAGCTAGAATGTTTTACCAGAAATCTGCACACTTACTTTTCAGAACTGACCAAAGCAAGAACCGAAAAACAGAGTGTTGTCTATATTAACCTAAATTCTGACCTAAAACCAGAAAAATGCCAAACAATACTTTATGAATAGAAAATTATGCGAGAAAACCATGGTGAATGAACATGAAATTATTTGAACATGTGAATCCAAACTATATCAACTTCTCCAACTCGAAATATCACACTAGCAGTTGCTTTAGAAGAGCAAAAACTGTGTTTTTGATGGCAACAATAGTGCCTTGACTTCAAATCATGGTCCCAAGGAGGGAGAAAGGAGATTAGGACCTGTTGATAGCCTTTTTGGATCTTTTTTTGTTACTATAGCAAACTACTTAAGCAACTTGAAGCAAAAACAACTATTCTAACAATCAAAAGAAACCTAGTTTAACAAATCAAGATTAACCTAAACAACAAAAAATATCTCATGAATGCAAGAAAAAGCATATAAATACACAAAAGAGGTGTTGGGTAGCTTGGGTTGGGCCCTAACTCAAGAGCTTCAGCCCTCTAGAAAAAGTCAGTGCTAGTTCAAAACTTGGTTCATCTTCATTTATAAAAAAAATAACAATTGCATCACAAAAATGTCTTCAAAAAGAGCTCGAAAATGAGCTGAGTATGAAGCTGCACAAAAGTGCGAAAATATAATATGAAATGGCTAAACTACTAAGGCTTGAAGCCTTCTTATTTATACAAGTGGGGACTCCCAACAGTCCTCCTAAACTTAAGGAACTCGACTGCCTAGAACTGAATATAACAGTAGCCCTACTTGACTTGCTCGGCTGCTCCTTGGAATCATCAATGTGGACCTTTGTACTGCGAGCAGTTGATGAATAATTCAAGGAAGGGGTCATTAATGAAGGATACACCCCTCCTATAAGTCCTCATCCCTATTTCCTCGAGTTTAGCTGTCATTTTGCTCAAAACATCCTGGTCCTTGTCCAAAATTGTCTAAAAAATCTGCAATAAACACTCATTAGACTACTTGGCAAAGTGACATCCCCATTCACTCTATTGACATAAATATATTCAAAAACATGCAAAAAATTATTTATAATGGTGGATTAAATGCAAATAATAGGTAGAATGAGCCCAATTAGTTACGTATTTCTGGGGCTCATCAGCTAACAACTTATGTGATTGAGATGATTCTTTAGTATATCTAAGACCTGCCTTTAGCAGAGGAGAACACTGGACTTTGATGATTTCATTTAAAGTTTTTGATCCTTTAGAAAGTCTAAGATTAAGATATTTTTTATTCTCAAGTTCTTTTCTTAGACCCACAATTTCACATTCTAGATTTTCATTGTGTTTTTCTCTTTCAGTGAGTTGGTGTGTCAATGTATCTATGATCATATTCTTTTCTTCTAAATAGTTTTTGAATTTAGTGATTTCTTCAAGAAATTCTTCCTCTTCTAAGGCATCCAAGAAATCATCATTGTCATAAGCCATGACTAGTCTATAATCTTGTTTAATTTCATCTTCATCACTATTGGATAAACCATCACTATCTTCATGCGTATAGTAACTCCTTCTATTGACAACCTGTTTTCTATTGCCTTTTACATATTCCTTTCCCTTTTCATATTTATCTTTATGAGGACATTTGGTAGCATAATGTCTGACTCTATCACAAGCAAAGAATTTAAATGGTAGCTTACCTCTGAATCTTCGGGAACCTTGTTGAAGCTTCTTGACAAAATTTACCTCATTTTCTTCTTCTGAAATGTATCCTAGTTCATTTTGTTGTTCCTTTTCTTTTCCCTTTGCTGAAGCTTTAAAAGCAACTTCTCTCATATCCGATTGACCTCCTTTCCTCATTTCAAAGGTATTAGGATTCCATGGAGTTGAGTCATAGTAATAGTTTGAAGATCTTGTTTTTGTTCTATGGCAAACACTTTCGACTCAAATTTAGAAGACAAAGATATCAAAATTTTCTCAACTAAAGTAGATTCCTTTATCTCTTCACCCAGATTCTTCATACAATTAAAAATCTCATATATACGTGAAAAGTAACTATAAATACTCTCATCACTATGCATCTTAAGAGTTTCATACTAAATTCTGAGAGTTTTAAGCTTAGCATGTTTTACCTGGGAGTCTCCTTCCTAGCTCTAAATGGTTTTGTTCCATATCTCTTTGGTAGTCTTGAGATGCATGACTTTGACAAATTCTAATTTTGACAGACTTCCCAATAACGTATTGACAGCTTTGGCATTGGTTTCGTATAACTTCTTTCTTGCAGAGTCTGAAGGAATTGCTGCTGGAAATTGATATCCTCCTTCCACAATTTCCCAAACATCGGCTCCAAGCGATTGTAGATAGGCTCTGGTTCTTATTTTTGAATATACCAAGTCGTTCCCATTAAATATTGGTGGTCTGATAGATCCCATGCCTTCGTGATTATTCATCTTGAAAGATCTTCCTTCAAGTGATCAACCTTCTTCTGAAGGACTTGCTCTAATACCATTTGTTGGAAATAATACTAAAAGGGGGGGTGAATCAGTATTATCAGTGCAATAATTTTTCATTTCCCAAACAAATTTATATACACTACAGAACTAGCGTGTACACGCTACTGTTATTAGAGAAACCAACATATACCAAAAGAACTTATGATTTAATAAATTTATCATGTGTTGAACTTTAATCAGTGCATCAGTAACTTGTTAAGCAGTGCAGTAAAGACATAATAAACAATCACAATAAGAAACACACATGAACACCAAGATTTAAGGTGGAAACCCAATGCGGGAGAAAAACCACCTATTGTTGTCGTCTCTGTCTTCTTTTAATAATAAGAAAATCTGTTTACAATCTTGTATTGGTGCATACTCATACTAGTACGTAGGTACCCACCTGTAGAAGGCTACCACCTTCTCTCCTTGTCCAGCTTCTACTAGAAGGGAGATACAACCCCTAGCTCTTGTACTAGCCAATGTGTTTACTAGTACATAGGCGCCAACCTACAGAAGGCGACGACCTTCTCTCTTCTTCCAGGGACCATGTTTCATAAATTTTCAGACTGGATGCTCCTGGTACACAATAATGAAAATGAAGGCTTCATTTCATCAAATTTTCATATTGGACCCATCAAAAGCTTTGAAACTCAAACCACATCAACCAATCATCAATTAATATGAAAAATCAGATCACTATCACCAAAACACTGTGTTGAACCCAGAAACCTGCATCATCATTCAGAACCAACTGTCACCTAAAAAATCATGCATTAGAATGTATATGCTACTTTACTGAATCCAACCTACGTGTTTACGCCACTTCCTTTAACCAAACCTATGTATACCCTCAAAACCGCTGAAACATAAAACTTCTGAATCAACTTTGTACTTGTTGTAACATGCATCTTCACTGTTTATAATTTTCATTTAAAAATCATTGAAAAATAGAAAAGGCACAAAAGTGGCGATGCAATAATTGCATATTGAAGCATATTGAAATAAAAGGGGTGATGTAATAATTTCACAATGAAATAAAAAGAAAACAAGTATTAAAGAGTCATCCATAGTTTAGCGATGCGATTAAATCGGAATGGAAGATCATAGTGGAAGCAGTTATATATGAAGTGCTACCTCCACCAATTGAAATTTGCGATGGGAGGACCCGAAATATATATATGCACCGTGTTTAATAGTCCTGATAGGTCCACTTATCGCAGAGTTTATGTACATTGGTTCCACTGATTGCAATTTGCGATGAGCGGACCCGAAACAGATATACATTATGTTTAATAATCCTAGTGGGACCTCCATACAGCAGAGCTTATGTACGTTGGTTCCACCAATTGCGATTTACGATGATGGGCTGGACCCGATATTTTATATATTATGTTTAATACCTCCAGCGTGTCCGTCTTATTGTGGATTGTAAATGTTTATATTGATATAACATTTGAAAGGGCCGATTACGATTTGTGATGCGAAGTCAATGGAGCACTGAACAGGTGGATCCAACGGATTTATGAAGCAAAATTAATTCTTTTTGAGTTCCGTATTAATTAAAGGTTTACATTAACTTTTTTGTGTAAAGGGAAAAATCAGTATTAGAGTCGAATGCAAAGAGGAAGGCAATTGGTGTTGTTTCCTTTGTATTTTGGCCAATCAAAATGCTGGATACATACATCAGCGCAAATTTACACATGGCTAACATAGTTTATCATGACTAAAATGGATTAATCATTATTTAAGCATATACAGAAGAACTCAACGGCCGATTAACAAAGCAAGTCAATAATTATCCTCATCTTCTAGTTCAGTTATTTCTTGTTATTTGATGCTCTTGGAGGTGTCTTTTACCCTCTGTAAAATTCTGTAATAGTTTTCACTTCATATAGTTAGAGAAGCGGTTAAATAATTTGGGTATTTTTAGAAATCAACAACTATTCCACAATGTATAAAAGATGAAAATTTATAAAGAAGAGGTTCGAATTTTGGAAAACCTGGAGACTAAGCCATGAATTGTTGGGTATAATTTTGTAACTTCTCTGTCATGTGTCGTCTTATGTTTTTTCGTTTCAAGTATAGTAATGAAGCTACATGTCTTTATTTGCTTATGTAGATAAAGCTAAAATCCCTTAAAAGAGCGATCCTATAATTGAAGTTTTCATCTTCCTTTCTAAGTTATAGATAATAGTTTCTATGTAAGGCAGCATATTATCTTTAACTTCTCCAAGGATTGCAGATAATAGTTTATGTGTCAAGCATCATATTGTCTATGATTCAATTCTCATTTTCATAATTCTTCTAAGTGATGGATAGTAGGTTTTGTGTTAAATAGCATATTATCTTAAACTTCTCCTTCAAGCTTTCTTCATTCATCATTTATACCTAGCAACAAATGGCATTCTGAGATTTTCTGGTGACATATGTATTAAGGGTTAAAGACCAAGTTTTCCAGGTCCTTCATTTAAGAATACAACAAACAATAAAGTGACAACAAACAATAATCATTAATTTCTTAAGCACAATTTCTCCATAGCCAGGAAATTGGTTTCTTAAGGTACAACATTAATTGGCACCGTTTCCATGGATCGAAGACAAGAACACTTTTCCCTGGGTTATTCAATATTTTCCTCTAGTTGTTCAGTGAGGAGGAAATATCTGGTTGTTTTGAATCAAAGCAATAACTTTGGCTTCAATAAGACCCCATACAAGATCAGACACCTCACAACAGAAGGCTCAAGCTCTTTCAGATCTTAAAAGGCTACTTTCCAGGAGGGTTGGAAAGTCTAAGATCCCAATTACACCAATTCCTACATAGTCTGCATCAGGTAGCAACTTATCCGAACATTCATCTAATAAAGAGTCATATTTTTCATCATCTTCATTTCGGGAACCTAACTGTCAAGAGCAATCTTTAGAGTCTGTTAATTTTCATTTACCTGCTATAATTATTCAACCTGAACCAATAACCACATTATCACCTTTGCACACTCCATTTACTTCTAAGTCAGGTTCTGCGTTTGTTGTTAATCAAGGTTCAATAAACATGGTAGTACCTGCATTTTTGATGAATAGGTATGCACCTCTTCAATTGACACAACTTAAATCAAATGCCACAGGAATACCTCAAGATTCTTCCTCGTTTTACAGGGGAATATGAACAAACTGTAGAGGATCATGTGTCAGTATTTTGCAATTTTGCAGAAAACAAAAATGTTGAACATGTAGATGTTGTTCTAAGACATTTTGTTCAGCCCTTGAATGGAGAAGAAAGGAAATGGTTTAAAGGACTTCCCAATAATTCTATTTCTTCTTGGGAAGAGATGGAATGTTTATTCATTCAGAAATGGGGACAAAAAAGAGACCATGGGTATTCATTAATAGAGTTTAACGCCATAAAGAAAAATTCTAATGAAACTGTGGTTGAATTTGTCAGAATTTTTAACAAATATTACAATAGTCTTCCAGTGGATATTAAGCCTCTTCCTACTGGTGCAAAAATAACTTTTGCAGGGGCTTTTGAATCAAATTTTGGATTCACATTAAGGGAAATAAGATCTCCAACCCTTTATCAAATCCAAACAGATGCATTAGAGATAGAAGCAAATTTGGTGGCTACAAGAAAAGCACTAGAGACACAGCCTATCCAAGACAAGGGAAAGGAAAAGATGGAATCCTATCAAAGTCAAGCATTGGAGGATATGTGTAATGTAATTGAAACTTTGTTAGATAAGTTAAATAAATTAGAGTTAGAAAATAAAAATTTTCATAAGGAAACATAGTATAATCAGAACTTTAATGCCCATTATGGAAGACAACCTTTGCAAATCTTGCAAAGGGAAAGAAAATATCAAAATTAGATTCAAGCACCATTATATATAGAAGCAAATCTTGGTGAAGAACAGGAGCAACCTAAAGATAAAATTTCTACATTATATGCAGTAGACGAAGATGAACTTGGTATCGAAGAAGAAGACTATGAATATGATGAAAGATATGCCATTCATGATGGAAATAAAATTGATGAATATTGGAAGCAATTCTCTTATTTTATGCAAGCTGAATTACATAAGAAATATGACTTGAGATCGAGGAAAAGATCAAGAAATCAAGAAAATGAAAGTGAGCAACAAGTTTCAACTTCCTCACCAAAGGCGATTCCACAAGAATCTCAACTTGCAAAACAAGTGAATAAAGGAAAGCAGCAATATAACGCAAATGGAAAGACACAGATACTTCAAGGTGAGTCTTCTCAAGATCAAACTGAGAAAATTCCTTTGGAGAAACTTGTTTCAATTCCTCAAGTAATTCCAATCATGAAGAAAGGTGAAGATGAGAACGAAAGGACTACAAAACAAGGTCACTTGTTTAGTCTTACTAAGGAGTTAGAAAAGGTAAGAATTCAAGTTTCCTTTACAGAATTGGAAAAAAAACCTATTTATCAAAAGGATATTGCTGATTTTATTAATTTAAAAGAAAATGAGAGTAAATGACACTGTAAATCTACAAGAAGATAAACCAGTAATGGTTTTTGGTCCACATGTAGAGGAAGTAGATTTGTCAATACCTCCTTTTTATATTTCCTTATTGGTCCATGATTTCGTCCTACATAATTGTATGTTTGATTTGAGAGCTTCATGTAATATTATGCCTTTTTCAGTGATGAAGCAACTATATCTACAAGTGACCAAACCTTATAAGGACTTGTATTCTTTTGATTCGAACAAAGTCAAGTGTCTGGGGGTTATTAAGGATCTAGCATTGTCACAAGCCCAAATTCTAGCTAGAAGCTTGGTCATGGATGTAGTAGTAGCAGATATACCTACTAGATTTGGAATGCTTCTATCTAGGTCCTGGGGGACTAAACTGGGTGGTGTTTTAAAACTAGATTTTACATATGCTGTTATACCAGTTTTTGGTGGGGAAGAGAAGAGATTGTACAAAGAAGCTAGATTTGTAAAAACAATTACAAAAAATGGAGCAAGTAATTCACCTGTATATAGCCAGGAGAAGGATGATTTTGCTTGTTTCACACTGCATGATAATGTAGAGCTGACTGAAGATAATCAGAAGCAGCTTGCTTTAGCCAATGTAATTATAGAGCTGCAAACTAAAGGAGTGTGGAAATGCTTCTTTGATGGAGCTTATTCCAAGGAAGGAACGGGTGCTAGTTTTCTTCTAATTGTGCCTAGAGGTAATATGTTCCCTTTTTCTTTCAAATTAGAGTTCGAGGAAACAAACAATGTGGCAGAATATGAGTCCTTGATTATTGTTGTACAAACAACTAAATGGATGGGAGTTAAGTCAATTTCTTCTTTTGGAGATTCAGAGTTGATTATTAAGCAAATAAAAGATCACTTCCAAACAAAGCACCCTAGGCTTAGGGCATATAGAAATGAGGTCTTGTTATGCTCTTAACCTACAAGATGATACCAAAATACCAAATATGTGAAGAAATATACCCAGAACATAGAACAATGAGAAATAACAGCAAGTATTTTATTATTCAGAAAACAATGTTCACTTGCCTCTTCGAGGGGGAAACCTCCAATAGAGCAAAGCTAAATACAAAATAAGACACAATGCTCCTCGAGGGGAGTCTCTATCCTTTATATAGGATTCATACATGCAATACCATGGGGCAATACCATGGTTCTTATTAATACCATCTATCTAATTCCATGACCCATTTGCAACTAACTGTGGTCCCTTCATTAAATGCGGGTTAACCACTTACAATTATTAATATGGGCTTTATTGACTCTTTACTTAACTATAACTATGACTCGATCCTATTACATAAATAAGGGGGTTAGGGTGGGACCCTAACATGCCCTCCCCCATAAGAATAGGCTTGTCCTCAAGGCTGAAGCTGCGGAAACTGCTGAAGAATAGTGGCTGGTTCCCAGGTTGCATCTTCCCGAGAGGTGTCTTTCCACTTGACGAGGACTTCCTTGATCATGCGGCCATGCAGGTGCCGTTCTCATGTGTCAAGAACCTATTCAGGTTGAAGTCAGATTGACCCTTATTCATCCAGTTTAGGTAGACTTGTTTGAATTCTACAATTGTTCCCAATCACCTTCTTGAGGCATGAGACATGGAAGACTGGATGGATTTTTGTAGTGGGTGGCAAAGATAGCAAGGCAACTTCTCCAATGCGTTAAAGTACTTGATACGGTCTGTAGAATTTTGGAGATAGTTTCTAACAACCCTTGGCTTTGAGTGATGTTTTCTTATATGGTTGCAGCCTCAAAAATACATGATCCCCTTCTTGAAATTGGCATTCTGAACGATGTCGATCTACCTGTTGCTTCATGTGGTTTTGAGCTTGATAAAGATTCTCTCTAAGGTGGGCTAGCATGGCTGTGCGATTCTGTAGGATTTGATCCACTACTTGTACCTTCAAGCATCCCTTGATATAAGAAGTAGGGGAAGGAGGGAGTTGACCATAAACTGCTTCATATGGAGTCATTTTGGTGGTGGCATGATAGTTGGTCTTATACCACCATTCAGCTAGAGGTAACCACTATACCTAGAGATGTTGCTTTTCTGAAGTGAAACACCTAAGGTAGGTTTCTAGACATTTGTTGACTGCTTCAGTTTGACCATTAGTTTGAGGATGATAGGAAGTACTGAGTTGTAGTTGGGTACCTTGTAGCCTGAAGAGTTCTTGCCAAAATTTACTGGTGAAGACCGGGTCATGATTAGACACAACGGAAGTGGGCATGCCATGCAATTTGATGATCTGATCCATGAAAGATTGAGCGACCAAAGTTGGTGTAAAAGGGTGGGGTAGGGCACAAAAATGAGCATACTTAGAAAGTCTATCCATGACCACCATGATGACTGACTTGTTTCTTGACTTTGGCAGACCTGTAATGAAATCGATAGAAACCTCCGTCCAGATTCAGGCCGGGATGGGAAATGGCTATAATGTGCCTGGGGATTTGACTGTTTCTCCTTTGTGGCACTGACAGATGTCGCATTCAGCTACAAAAGTAATAATTTCCTTTTTCATGCCTGTCCAAAGAAATGATCTTCAAGTGTGAGCATATGTCTTTTGAAAGCCTGAATGTCCTATAGTGGGAGATGAGTGCAACTCTACTAAAATGCGGCTTTTGAGGGTGGATGTTGGTGATATTACGATTTTGTCCTTGTAGTGAAGAATCTCATCCTGCCATGAGTAGCCCGCTGTAGAATTTGGATCCACCTGCAATTGATTAATGAGTTGGGAGAGCCAGGGATGTAAAAACCATTCCTTGCGAGCCTCTTCAATCCATTCTGGAATGGGAAGGGAAATCGCGAGCAGGGTACTTTCCTCCTCAAACTGGTGAGATAACACATATGCTACAATATTTTTGTGCGCTTTCTTGTAAATGATCTCATAATCATATCCCAACATTTTGGCGAGCCATTTATTTTGTTGTGGTGAGGATAGGCGCTGCTCCAAAAAATATTTAGGGCTTTGATGGTTTGTGTAGATTTGGAAACGTCTCCCCAATAAGTATGGTCGCCAGGTATCTACTGCATGTAAGATGGCCATGATATCCTTCTCATAGGTAGATTGTCCCAGATTCTTCCCACTTAGTTGTTGGCTCGTGAAGGCCAAGGGTCGACCTTCATGCATTAAGACTGCCCCAATACCCGTACCCGAAGCATCACATTCAATCACAAAAGATTTGGTGAAGTTGGGTAGTGCTAAGACTGGAATGGAACACATGGAATGTTTGAGTGTTGTAAAGGCCTGTTGTGCTTTATCATTCCAAAGGAATGAATTTTTCTTGAGGAGTTGAGTGAGGGGCCTAGCAATGCGACCATAATTGTTGACAAATTTGCGATAGTAGCCTACGAGACCCAAAAATCTTCTCAAGCTCTTCAAGGTCTTAGGTTGAGGCCAATCCTGCATTGCCTGGATCTTTTTGGTGTCCACCTTGACACCTTCATGCCCCACAATGTGGCCCAAATACTCAACTTATTCCATGCCAAAAGAAAACTTGGACATCTTGACAAATAATTTATGCTTGGGGAGCAGTTGCAAGAGTAGATCTACATGCTGAAGATTTACGACCTAGGTGTGACTGTAGATGAGGATGTCATCAAAGAAAAAAAGGACAAATTTTCTGAGATATGGTTTGAGCAAGTGGTTCATAAGGCTCTAAAAAGTGGATGGGGCATTACAAAGACCGAAAGGCATGACCAAGAACTCATAATGGCCTTCATGAGTTCAGAAAGCAATCTTTGGAATGTCGACTTCTTTCATGCGAATTTGGTGGTAGCCTGAGCAAAGGTCGAGCTTAGTAAAGAATTGAGCTCCATTTAGTTCATCCAGTAAATCATTGACAACCAGGATGGGAAATTTATCTTTGACTGTCAACTTATTAAGGGCCCTGATGTTTGGACACATACGCCATTCCCCATCTTTCTTGAGCACCATGAGTACCGATGATGAATAAGGACTAATGCTGGGATGAATGACACCTTCTTCCAAGAGTTCCTTGATTATTTTTTCTATTTCATTCTTTTGGGTGAATAGATATCTATATGGGTGCACATTTGGTGGTTGGGCCTCTGGGACCAAAGTAATGCTATGATCATATTCCCCTCTCGAGGGTGTAAGCTCATGAGGCTTGTCAAAGATTGGCAGATGGCTGTTTAAGATCTGTTGCATCTCAGGATGAATATGAAGAGAATTGGGTTTGAAGGCCTGGATGGCATTAAATTGAGCTATAACTCCATGGTGGCCCTTTTTTAACAATTTTTCCATCCAATGTGAGCTGATGATAGAGGGAGCTCCGGCCTAGAGTCTGTAGAGGGTATGTGTGTGGTTGTTCTGCTTAAAGCTCATATATAACTCCTGGAAATCCATTGTGATTGGGCTAAGTGTGCGAAGCCATTTAGCACCAAGGACAATGTCGCACCCTCCCATGTGTATGGCAAACAAGAGGGTATTGAACTGATAATCCCCCATTTGAAGTTTGACATTTTCACAGTGGTCTTCACATTTCATTGTTCCCCCATCAACAATTTGGACCTAGAAGTTAGAAACTACTCAGACAAAACAATGCACTACTTCCGCGACTCTTTCATGGATAAAATTATGTGTACTTCCACTATCAATTAAGACTATTACTGGGTGATGCTTAATAAAAAATGATTTTGAGAGTTTGAGGTGAATAAATCCTATCAAGGCATGCAGCGAGATAATTGGTTCTTCAGGTACATTGTTGTGTTGGTTGTCCTCTTCTTCCTCCTCTAGCTGCTCAAGTGGTGGGGCTTCCTCCGATGAATTGAGATCATTGGCATTAATTTGAAATAATTTGGGCTCCTTTCATTTATGCCCAGGGGATTATTTCTCATCACAGTAGTAACACAATCCTTGCTTTCTTCTTTCCACCATTTTTGTTGGTGACACCTTTGGAACCTTGAGTGTTTGGGTAGTGCTTTGAGCCTGTGGGGGGTGACCCTTGGAGATTAAATTTGGGTGATTGGACTGTGCCGCTAATGCACATTCAACTTCACGAGCTATCCTGCAAGCATGTAGCCATGAGCTAGGGTGGTGCAGTTGGACATGAGCTTGTATGGCTTCTTTGAGACCACTGAAAAAACATTCAACATAGAACTCATCATGTAGACCTCCAGTGCAGAAAGCTAAGGCTTCAAAGGCTGCAATATATTCATTCATTGTTCCTGTCTATGGGAGCTTAATGAGACAACCCAAAAGGTCAGATTCATGGTCAAAGCGATCCATAAGAGCTTTTTTGAATGTCTCCTGAGTCAAGGGCCTTCCATAGCAATGTTGATGCCATTGCCACCATTGCCATCTTTCATTGTCTAAGTACATGACACCCACACTAAGCTGAGTCGCATTATCCAAGATGTAATTTAGTGTGAAATATTGCTCCATTTGTGCTATCCATGCAGCCAGGTGAGAGCCATCAAATTTATACATGTCCAGCTTGGGTGGTCGCGAATGGGATTCTTGGTGGGTGCCAAAGAGGTGAAGAGACTGGCTAGACTCACCTTCACTGTTTTCATTGCCAATATATGCCTCCTCGTGTGCCTCCACCTTGCCCTTAGAGAGTGTTGCATTTAAATCCTTCAGCTGCGACATGACCTCTGTCAAGGCTGATTCAAGGCTGTCCATATTCTCATTCGCCATAGCTTGAGCTCTAGTTTGTACCATGCACCGAGCCGATGTACTTGAAATTTGGGACCGCCCAAATTTTTTAGCACTAACAATTGAATGGTACCACCTTGCTCAGCTCGTCGTCTTGGTTCTTATGGGCTAAGTCACCAATAAGCACCCCCGGGGGGTCTCAGATTTTTTTTTTTTTTTTTTACTCCAAACAAAGTTTTACTCCTTGCTTAGGAATATTGCAGTAGCCGAATCCTAGAAATGTCAATGATGCCAAAAGTCCTGCGAAAATCACTCCCATATATAGGAACCCACACACTACTCAGATCTAGATGGTGGATCTGATGGATTTGAGAGATCTGAATGGCTGATCTGATAGATCTGAACCACGGAACTGATTACTGCTATGGATCTGATGGATCTAATAGATCTGAATGGCTGTTCTGACAGATCTGAACGACAAAACTGATTGCTGTTGCTGTGACAAAACTCCACCTGC
This sequence comes from Pinus taeda, assembly GCA_000404065.3. Taxonomy (NCBI): domain Eukaryota; kingdom Viridiplantae; phylum Streptophyta; class Pinopsida; order Pinales; family Pinaceae; genus Pinus; species Pinus taeda. The sequence continues at coordinate 147,102 of APFE030678945.1, forward strand.
GAGATCTGATCTAGAAAAGATTATGTGTGATCCGAAGATAGAGAAGGGAATAATGGTCTCCAAGAGTGTCTAGTGCTACAGATCGCAATATACATAAAGGTCTGACAGTAGTAATCGACCCAATTTTTCAAGGCACTAACCAAGGAGGATCAACCGTACCCTTAGCCATACAACCTTACTACCCTATTGTACGCACGTGTAATATCTCCAAGTGCTATTATTGGTGTATTGTAGCAGCAAGACGACCAATGGTTTATCTATGGTGCGGTTTGAAGGGAGCTAGGAGGCTTCTAATATACCCTGAGGGTACTTGGAAGACAGTCCGTGCGGTTCTATCTAATGCACTACTACTCAAAGGGGTACCCACAGGGGTTACAAGGGAGTCCAACAAGCGTGACCACCTCTTGTATTTCCTGCATGCATGCCTCCCCAAATCCACAGTTTTATGCGCTCAACGATAGATCCCTTGGTTTAAAGACGTCGGAACACGTCTCTAGCCAAAAAAAAATTTGCTAAAACTTGGAGATCCCACCGGCCCTAGAAAGCGCTCTGATACCACTTTTTATGCTCTTAACCTGCAAGATGACACCAGAGTACCAAATATGCGAAGAAATATACCCAGAACATAGAACAATGAGAAATAACATCAAGTATTTTATTATTCAGAAAGTAATGTTCACTTGCCTCTTCGAGGGGGCAACCTCCAATAGAGCAGAACTCAATACAAAGTAAGACACGATGCTCCTCGAGGGGAGTCTCTATCCTTTATATAGGATTCATACATGAAATACCATGGTTCTTATTAATACCATCTATCTAATACCATGGCCCATTTGCTACTAACTATGGTGCCTTCATTAAATGTGGGTTAACCACTTACAATTATTAATATGGGCTTTATTGACTCTTTACTTAACTATAACTATGGCTCGATGCTATTACATAAATAAGGGGGTTAGGGTGGGACCCTATCAGGTATGGGATTTGATTGAGAACTTTTTTGAAGCTTTTAACATTCAATTTCTTCCAAGATATGAGAATAGATTAGCAGATTCATTGGTTGTAGCTACTAGTACTTTCCAGCCTCCTATTAATACAAGACTAAGATATGAGGTAGAAATAAGGCACAAACCCTCTATTCCTGATAATGTTAAAAATTGGCAAGTTTTTGGAGATGATTAGCAGATTAAAGAGTTTTTTACTATGGTTGAAGAGTTTGAGGGCATAGAAATTGGTCAGGATGAAGAAGAGACACCATAAATTGTAGAAGTCAATGGTTTAAAAGATTCAATAGCAAATCAGAAGATCTTTCAATTGAAAATAATATTCTGCAAAGGGACTTGTCCCTCTTGAAAGGCTTTTTAATTCCAACGGTGTGGTTGTTGACTCAGGGAAAATTTCACAAGATGAACATATTCAGGACCACAACATTGGAACTCAGGAGAAACCTAGGTTAGTAAAATTGTACAGTGGAGTTTCACCTAATTTTCAAGAGAGATATATTAAACTTTTCAAGAATTATGTTGATGTCTTTGCATGGTCCTATGAAGATATCAAAACCTATGATGTAAATATTATTTAGCACAATATTCCCTTGAAGGAGGGAATTAAACCCTTCAAACATAAGCTTAGATAGATAAATCCTTTGCTTCTTCCATCAATTGAAAAGGTGGTCAAAAAATTACTTGATGCCAAAATAATATTTCCACTCAGATATTCTGATCAGGTGGCTAATTTAGTGCCTGTTGTTGGCATTATGGCACAGGTTTGGTGCTATGGCTTAGGTGTTGTCCTTGATGGCAACTCACTCTAGTGACAGATCACAATTCAAGCACTCAGGAAGAAGAAAGGGATATATACGCAGGTTCACTTTGACGAAGCCACGTATACATGCAGGTTCTGTGAACGAAAATAGCATATACACAGGTTGGTCCAAACAAAGCCGCGTATACACGCACTTTCATGCAAGGAAAAGTGCGCACATGTGGGAGAACTTATTTTTGGTCTGTGGTATTTAGTCCTTGGTAGTTGAACCTATGGTTTTGGGCCATGGTATCTCGTCATAAGTGTTGATCAAAAGTTTTGGGTCCATGGTATTGAATTGTTATGGTTCTTGGACTGTGGTATTATGAAAGGCCTAAGGCTATAAAAGAGGAAGGAGATCATTTGGCAAGGAATGATTTGAATCATTGAATATCTGATAAAGTGCTAGATCCGGAATATAGTGATTGGGTTATGGTGCAGATCTGGATCTGAAGGAAGAAGGAACCCAGCGCAAGGAGAAGGATAAGTTCTTTTGATGGGTCAAAATCTTAAGGCTTGAATGATAGTATCTTTGTATGATTTTAATATGTTCTATGTGGTGCTTGCTTGATCTATAAATATGCTAATCTGGCTAAACTAATATCTGATCATTTGAAGGGGTAAATTATATTTATAGATCTGTACGCAGGTTTAGTGAAGCGAAGGCATGTATACACTTAGTTTCTGTAAGGAAAAAGGGCATATACACAGGTTGATCTTAGCACAAGGCGTATACACGCAGTTTCTGTAAGGAAAAAGAGCGTATACGCAGGTTGATCTTAACATAGAAGTGTATGCATTCAAGTTTCTGAATATTGAAGTAGCATATGTCTCTTAATTTATGTTCTAGCTGCTTCTGTTGATTATTGCAGTGATCTGGGTTTAGAATTTGGGGTGTGATTACAGTTATTATGATCTGGGTACAGTTGTCAGAGAAGTGTTTATTTTGATTCAGTCTTGATTGGTGAAAAGGTGTTTGGTTGATGGAGAAATTCTTGATGTTTGATTAATGTTATTTGTGGATCCAGTCTGAAAATTTGTGAAACGTGGTCCCTAGAAGGAAGAGAAGGTTGTAGTCTTCTGCAGGTAGCAGCCTGTATACTAGTATCTCAACTAGTACAAGAACTAAGGGGGTTGTAGCTCCCTTCCAGGAGAAGATGGAAAATGAGAGAGGGTTGTAGCTCTCTGGAGGTAGTAGCCTGTGTACTGGTAAAGGACTGCACTAGTACAGAATCATTGTAAAAAGAAGTTTCTAATTAAAAAGGAGATGGAGACGAATTGCAGCTGGTGGTTTTCACCCACATTGGGTTTCCACCTTATATCTTGTGTTCTTGTGTGTGGTTGTCTTCTGATCTGTTTTACTATTCCTGGTAACTGTTTATATGATTCTGTTGCATAACTTAATGATCAACATCTGTAGAATAAAGTAAATTATAAATCTGCATAGTATATGTGGGTTTCCTTATCTGAAGTTGCGTATATACGCGGGTTCATCTAACTGAAGTAGCATATATGTTTTGGGTTTGAAAAAGAAAATTATTGACCAGATAATGCTGATTCACCCCCCCTCTCAGTATTCTTTCCAACAATTGGTATCAGATCGGGTCCTTCAGAAGAAGCTTGATCACTTGAAGGAAGATCTATCATCATGAGCAACTATGAGAGAGAAGCATCAATCATGCCACCAATTTTTGATGGGACCAACTTCGTCTATTGAAAGGTAAGAGTCACAACCTATCTTCAATTTCTTGGTATAGAAGTCTGGGATATCATAGATACAGGGTACACTTTTCCATCAGCAACTCCTACAGATCCGGCTGAGAAGAAGCAGTTTGAAACAAATGCCAAGGCTGTCAACACTCTATTAGGATGTCCATCTCATTCAGAATTCATCAAGGTTATCCAGTATAAAACCACAAAAGAAATATGGGACAAGATGTGCTGAGCTATGAAGGGGATGAGTAGGTAAAACGAGCAAAACTTCAAACCCTCAGAATTCAGTATGAAAATCTCAGGATGTACAATGATGAAAGTGTGGCTACTATTTCCTTCGTATAGATGAGATTTTTAATTGTATGAAAAATTTGGGTGAAGAAATAAAAGAGGTTGTTGTGGTTGAAAAGGTTCTAAGATATTTGGTCTCCTAAGTTATGTATCAAAAGTTCTGCAATAGAAGAATAGGAGAATCTACAGGAAATTACCATTTTTGCGGCTACACGGATTCTAACCTCTTATGGATATGAGGAAAGGAGGACCATCAGACCGGAGAGGAAGTTGCATTTCAAGGCTTCAGGAAAAGGATTATTACATAGCGAGTCATATTATCAGAAGAAAGGAAGAATCAAATTTGTAAGAACTTCAACGTTGTTGCTGGAAGATTCAGAGGTAAGTTACCCTTCAAATTCTTTGCTTGTGGAAGAGTCGGTCACTATGCTGCCAAGTGTCCTCATAAAAATAAGCTTGACAAAGGTAAGGAACCTGTTAGATGGAACAAGAAATGGAATGTAAGTAAGAAAAGCTACTACACTCATGAAGACAATGATGGACTCTCAAATAGTGATGAAGATGAATGAGGTAATAATTATAGACTTTTAATGGCCTTTGAATATGATGATTTTATGGATGCTATAGATGAAGAAGGTCTTTATGAAGAGATTTCTAAACTCAAAATTTGTTTAGAAGAGAAAAATATGATTATTGATACTTTGCAATTTCAACTGGCTGAAAGGGAAAAACATTATGAAAAGTTAGAATGTGAAATTGTGGGACTTAGAAAAGAGATTGAGAAAACAAAAGCTCTTAATCTTAGATTTGTTAAAGGATTTGAAACACTAGATGAGATTATCAATGTGCATTGTTCTCCTCTTATCAAGAAAAGTCTGGGATATAATGAAGAAACATCTCAAGCATAGAAACCATCCACCTCCAAAAGTTATCTTGATGTAGCAAGAAGGAGTGAGCAAAGGCCAAATGGAAATCACTGCGTAAATCAGGGACATTTTTCTTCAAGAATGAACAGAGATAACCAAGTAAATCAGGGGAAATCTGCTTCAAGGATAAACAGAAGCTATAGCAGACCATAGGTAAATCATTCTCAATTTTCCTCAAGAATGAATGTCAGTGAAAACTATAATCATTTAGTCCGCAGGGTTGATAATCGTAGGAATTTCTTCAATGGCCAATGTTTCTCTTGTCACAAATTTGGACACAAAGCAGCTCAGTGTGTTGCCTACAAAACTATCATGACTAGAGAAACTCAAAAACAGAGGAGTATGACTGGGACCATGAAAAGGACCTACAATAACGTTTATGCTCTTGAAAATGAAGTAGAATGTTCTATTTGTAATAATTTTGGACATGAAGATTTTGAATGTAGGAGCAGGTTTCGGCACACAACTCAGAAGGAGCAAGCCTCAAATATCAAAGCATGGAGAATGAAAGAGCCAAAACCAGAAAGATGTGGTATAGCCTTATATGTGGAAGGGTAGGAAAATCAATGGTACATCGACAATGGATGTTCGAAACATATGACAGGTGATAAAGAAAAACTTCAGTCATATAGTGTCTTGGAGAAGGAGAAGAAGGTCTCATTTGGAAATGACACCCCTGCAGTCATAAAAGGTAAAGGTTCTATTATTTTAAAAGAAAAGGTCCAAGCAGGAAATGTTATGTATGTTGAGGGCTTAAATCATAATCTATTGAGTGTCAGTCAGATGTGCGATCAAGGAACAAAGGTAATATTTCGATCAAATGGATGTAGTGTTCGTGATCTTGATACAGGAGAAACAGTGATCAAAGGCATAAGAACTCCAAATAATTTATACATATTCAAAGAAGGACAACACCAATGCTACCTGAGCAAGAATGATGAATACTGGCTATGGCACCGGAGGTTGGGGCATTTAAGCTTCTCACAGATAAGGAAAGCATGCAAATACTAGGCATTTTGTGGTCTTCCAGACATCAGAATTCCAGATAATACAATATGAAAATCATGTTAGTTTGGTAAGCAACCAGAACTAACTTCCCTTAGAAGGAAGGATAAGCAAGCAGGCCACTTGTGCTTGTCCATACTAATGTATGTGCTCCATCTAGGAAAAGGTTGCCTCGGGGAGAAGAATACTTTATATTATTCATTGATGACTATTCAAGGATGGTTTGGATAGGACTTATGAAGCATAAAGATGAAGCCTTCGAAAAATTCAACTCCTTCAAAGCTTTGGTTGAAAATGAATCAGATCACAAAATTAAATGCCTCAAGTCTAATAGAGGTGGGGAATTTACCTCAAATGAGTTTTTCGATTTTTGTGAAGAACATGGAATAAGAAGGGAAATCTCTACAGCCAGGACTCCTTAGCAAAATGGAGTAGTGGAAAGGATGAACAGAACGGTTCAACAAATGGCTCGTGCTATGCTTGATGAGTCTGGAACTCCCGCAACTTTTTGGGGTGAAGCTACATTTGCTGTAGTTGTTATTCTCAACAAAACAAATGTCCGGGTGAACAGCACTCAAACCTCTCATGAGCTCTGGTATGGTGAGACTCCTTCGGTAAAATACTTCAAAATTTTTGGAAGCAAATGCTATATCAAAAATACTAATGAACATCTTGGAAAGTTTGAACCTAGACAAGATGAAGGCATTCTCCTTGGTTACTCTCCCCACAACAAAGCATACAAGTGTTATAATAAAAGGCTTGGAAATTTTTTTGAAAGTATTGATGTAGTGGTTGATGAAGAAGAAAACACTCCTGGCAGGTATATCTGTAAGATTCGAAGATGATGAGACTAGTCCATCAACATCAATCATTTATTCATGGATGAAGAAGGAAACCTATGAAGGAAGAAACTCAATGAGGAGCCTGAAGAACAAATGAAGGGATAGAAGAAAAGACTCATCCAAATACGTTCAAAAGAATCATCCAGAAACTCAATATTTGGGGCAGAAAGAGGGCAGGTTATTACCAAACAAGAAGAAACAATTGTAGAAGCTTCAAGCTATTAGGCATTACTTCCTCCACTAGCAAAAATTGTAAGAGAAGGCATGTCAAGATGAATCTGGGTCAGAGTAACTGCATGAAGGACTTGAGCAGATCGAAAAGAATAACACTTGGGAGTTGGTTCCTAGACCAAAAGATAAGAATGTCATAGGGACAAAATGGATCTTCAAAAACAAGTTGAATGAAAATGGGGAAGTGATAAGAAACAAGGCCAGACTGGTTTGTAAAGGGTATGCACAACAAGAAGGAATAGACTTTGAAGAAACTTTTTCTCCAGTGGCTAGACTTGAGGCCATCAAAATGTTCCTTGCTCTCTCTAGCTTTCAGAAGTTCAAAGTATTTCAAATGGATGTGAAATCAACCTTTCTGAATGGTGATTTAGAATAAGAAGTGTATATTGAGTAGCCCAATGGATTCATCCTTGGTAATGACCCAAATCTTGTATGCAAACTAAAGAAGGCTCTCTATGGTCTCAAACAGGCTCCAAGGGCTTGGTACTATCGTCTGGACAAATACCTTCATCAACAAGGTTTTTCAAAAGGATCAGCAGATAGCTATCTTTATATAAAAATTGAAAATAACAAATTGCTAATACTTGTTGTGTATGTAGATGATATCATCTTTGGTAGCAATGAAGAAGATATGAGTCAAAACTTTGCCTTGGTGATGCAGAAGGAATTCGAAATGTCTTTGCTTGGAGAACTGACATATTTTCTTGGTTTACAAATCCAACAAAATAAAGGTGGTATCTTTCTATCTCAAACCAAGTACCTCAAGCAGATCTTGAAGAAGTATGGCATGGAAGATTCGAAACTAGTATGTACTCCTATGGTCATAGGATGCAGCCTCAGTGCAAATGATGAATAAGCAGCAGTGCTTCAACCAACCTATAGATCCATGATCGGAAGTCTGCTCTATTTAACAGGTACTCGACTAGACATCATGCATGCAGTAGTGTTACCGAGAATAGTGTCCACTCAGATGCTGCTATTACCACTAATACTGGTAGCTATCTTAGAAACAAACAAGTAAAGTATACTTTCGTTTTCCTTTATGAAAATAGATAAGAGTGGAACAAAGGAGACCAACCTTAGTTTTGCGCTTGATTTCCTTATTTGATTCCTCTCCTTCCTGATAGAGTTTTGCCGCTTCTTCTTCGTCTGCCCATCTTCAAAGAGCACCTGTGGAACCACAACAACATACTACTATCGAAGAACAAAGATCTATATTCATAAATAACACAGGACCAGATGTCTTTTAACCATACAAATGCATATATAAGTAAACATACAAGAATATGGAGGAAAACTTGAATAGCTTTATTAAGATGAAAAGTAGAAAGAGGATTACAACCATATATTCTGACCCAGCATCATCCTCCAGCTAGAAAGCCCTTCTTCACCTCGAGTAAAGCTTAGATCACCCAACACTATGAATATACACCAGAAAACCAACAACACTTCTCTACAAGATACAAGATTCCAGCCTCTGGATCTATGTGATGAGGGATCCATATATAGATGATTGTAGGTAGGTGAGTCATCTTCTGGGGTTTTGATTAGTGTCCTCTCTCTGATAGTTCCTGCTTCAACTTGGATAATGATGATCTCTTACTCATCCTTGGTCAAAAACAGAGAGACAAGTGTCAGAGGGGAAGCTTCTGGAAGATTCCATGATATTCCACCTTGCATTTTGTCCCTGCCATTTGTCCATTCCCGACCATCACACCCTACAGAGGAGCCATTCAGTATGCATCGCACCTTATACACTGGGAAGGTGATATGCATCGCAGCCTCTACACTGGGTTTTCAGTATGGTCCAGTTTTGACCATTTATGAGCAGTTTTTAGTGGAGAACTTCTGGGAGATGATGTAATCAGTTGACCTTGTTCCTTTAGGCAGTGAAGCAACACTTTTAGGGACTTAGGAGCCATTAGTTTGTGGACATTTATGATTGGGGTTGAAATGCCAAAAAATGTCTATAACAGTTGCCCCCTAAAGTATGAGGTCGTTTAATCTTTTTGATGTTGGGTGAAATGCTTTACTATGAGGATCCAAAGTTTTTCCGAGCTGGGAGGTGACCTATAATAAGATACAATACAATACATTATTTTGACAACATTTTTCATGATATAGCTGAGGCGGGAATTCCCATGCTCAGATTTATAAATTCAATTTTCATGTACATAGGACAAACGATCGTCTGTGTGACAGACTGATGATATGGACACATCATCCTTTGATTTGGATGATCATCTGTTCAGCAATGATGTACACTGGATGTTTTTATATTCCTGAATATATCGCAGCCCGAATGGATGAAACTAGATCTGGGGTCTTCAAACGCAACCAATCTTCACTCGAAGTACAAGTCGATCCATGTGAAAAAATGTTTTGGAGTCAAACATGGAAAGACATCGCCTGATTACCAGCCAGTGATGTAAGTTGTTAATAGGTGCGAGAGGAATCACCAATAATGACAATGACCCCCAAGGTACTACAGTACAATTTACGTGGTGTGAAAAATGACTTGGCATCGAACACCATGCAAAATCTCTCGGTCGAAGGCCATTGATGTAAACCTATCGCTGAAAGTGAGAAACTTGCCATTGAGGCATGCAAGCTTCAAAGTACTGAAAAGGTTGTTCCTAAGTCAACTTCTTGGATAATGAGCTGATGTCGACAAGAAGCGACCCGTCGCAGGAGGGCCTTAATGAATCCCACATCAACGACACGGAACGAAGCAAATGATTTTGGAGTTGAAAACAAACTAACGATATGGGGTTCAGGGTGGCGGTCATGAAGGAACTAAGCATGAATGTATTGTAGTGGGTGAGACTCAGGTGAATTGTCTGAATGACTTCTCTTGAACATATCGATGACAATGACGATGGATTGGTAGCGTTAACCGCAGAGATGGATGGTGTGATGGACCAATGGTGAAGACCATTGAACGGAAAAACCCAACCCGGCATGGTTGTGGAATGAAAGTGTCATGTTCAAGAGCAACTTGCTACCAATAAAGTTTCTTCTTGTTTTCTTCCCAATTTTCCCCAGTCATTCCTGACCAGTACCTCTTTATTTTTGTCAAGCTTGAGGAGGATAACATATGCTTGTTCTATAATCTTCCCTTCGGGCGAACTTGTCGCTATATATTAGCGAGCCTAGCGGCAGTGAAACTCATTCTTGTCCATTTGGATGAGTTTGTCGCTATTAGGTTTTAACGAGTTTAACGAAAAAGATAACTCGGTATCTTTCAATGTTAGAGAGTCTGAAAGAAACGGAAAGGAGACTCCAAAGATTCTTTTTCATTGTATAATCCCTTAAGTCTGAAAAAGCGTAAAATAATACGAAAGGGATGAATTTTTGATAGTTTTAACGATCCGAACAAGACAAGCGCTCGATCTCTTTGTGTAATAATCCCTCAGGTCCAAAAAGATTAAAATCTAGAGGATGGATAACACTTCTAATGCCTTTAACGAGCCGGAGAGGCCAATCGCTCGGCAATCTTTTCATATTTTACGAATCAGGTGAAAAGAGCTTAAAGAAGACTCGTTTTCGAGGAAAGAGTGATGGTTTTGGGTAGCAACTGATTCCAGGTAAGATTTGGAATTTTCCAATCATGGCAGTGTCACAAGGATGGCTAGAAGAATCACTCTTCGCAGATGTTCCTCGATGGGGTAAACAATCATAGGGGGGTGAATGATCGGCTAAAAACAGAGTGGAGGTGATGGCGAGAACATGACCAAGGCTCAAAAGATGGCGATAAGGCATTCACAATGGTTATTTACTGGTTCATTTTTTAATGAGCTTAAACGCTGGGGGAAACATTTGCTCATGGCTTATGTTTATTTTTTAACGAGCTTGAACTATGCGCTAAAACTTCTTGTGGAGGGTTTATTTTTTAATGAGCTTGAACTCTGCGACAACATTGCTCGCCAGTCGTATGATAAGAATGTCTCATTCTTGATGCTATTTTGAAGTGGCTTACATCTCTCAAGCTTTGCCACGGATCCTTTCTTTATGCAAGTTAGGAAATGACTAGCCTTACGGGTTTAAAGGGTTAGAGGTCCTAAAAATTAAAAAAATAAATAGCCACTTTTCACGTGCATGCGGAAAGGTTTGTATGCCCCCAAGTATAGCGAAAAATTTCCAGGTTACCAAGAAAGTTCTATCCACGTAGCGGATAAAATGCTTCCTCGGCGATGTCTATCGAAACAGACAAAGGTGAATGGCGCAAACGCATTCCACTCACATAAATTTAATGAAGGTATCTTATTCCAACCTGATCCCATTTTCCTGTAAGGATGGGTTCGTCAGACTAGTCATATATCCTTCATGGAAATCCACTCTATACCCAAGGTTTTCCTGCCAAAATAGACCAGGGTGCATGCCCCCTGGGTTTAAGTCACATCTTCTTGAATCACTCGCGCTCATCAGGTGGACAGACTGGAGACCAATGGGACATGTCTTGTGTGAAAAGACCATTTAGGGATGGCATTTGACCATTTGTGATGTGTGAACCGGGGAATGACATTTGGTCTACGAGCTTGACCATTTTGCCTTCGTTCAGAAAACACATTACTCTAAAGAGTGAGGAGACGATGGATCCCATGCAATAAGTATAGTCGCGTCCAAGGAGTAGATTATAATCTAAAGGTACTTGAACTATCATAACGTTTGTGTGAACAGTTTTCCTTCTCAAAGTAATGGGCACATTTGGAAGGATCCCTAAAGGTCTACTGGTTCCTTTGTCGAAGCCTGTTAGATTTCTCATTTCAGGCAAAAGCGATGGCGAACCAAGCGCTTTCCAAGCAGTTTAGGAAAGGATACTCATAGAAGCCCCTTCATCAATGATGGTACCAACCATGACCATTCTGTAAGCTTTTACAATGATTCTGAATGGTACACTGGCTGGTAAACAGGGTCTGCCTAGTAGATTCCAGTCGAAGGAAACGACTAGGTTTCTTGGTGGTGGGACCGAATAGACGGCCGGATATGACTCCGATGAACTTCCTTCCTACGACAAAGGAATGGGAGGACTGCCCCCAAGTTCATCGGAGTCTGTGTTGATGAAAAGAATTTGAATGGTGTCATTCTCTTTCTCTTCAGTGACGATATCATTCGAAGATGAACACTCTAAAGGCAAGACCGGGTCAACTGCCGTATCGACCCTTTGACTTTCGTCTGGCATGGATTCAGTGGGTTCATTTTCAATGATAGACGCTTCGGCCGACCACAATGATGGGCCAGCCAGTTTTTCAATTGGTGGAGGACTTGGCAAGAGTTTTTTATATCCAGGAGGAATTCGTAGTAGTGAAACTAGACGATCATCCAAAAATATTTTAGCCTCGTCAAGGAAGGGACAACGGTGGACGACGTGATTGCCTTCACACAACTTACAAGGAAATTTGGGATTCCTTTTCTGTCCATGTGCTTCACTTTCACTAGTTGATTGTGAGCATTCAACATGATCGCCAGAGGTTGACGCCACTAGATTGTGCAAACAAGGAGACCAGTCCCTTAAGATCCAAGGGATGCAGGGACAATCTCGGTGATAGTGGTCTCCATTGCAAATGACACAAGGAGATTTAGGTTTCGACTGTGCGGTGTGAGGATTTTCGCTAGACGACACTTGGTTGCTCCCTTTCAATTTTGGTTCCTTTTTCTTCTTTTCCTTTTTCTCTTTCTACTTCTTCTTCTTCTCAGTTACTTAACTTTTAGCTTTATCGGCTTCATCAAGCGAAGAGGAAGGAGGAGAGGGAGAATCAGACAAAGTAGAAGGTTGGGAGGTAACTCTAGTGTCGTCCAGTTTCTGATTTGACTGTTCAGGAATTACGGGATTCTAAACGATAGAGGTAGAGAAGAGCCAGACAGGCAAACCAATTGTCAATCCTGGAAGTGACAAAGTGGCCATATGGGGTGCACCAACATCTCCCCAAGAGGAGAAGGGACTAGGACTTCCTCCAAGGGAAATCCTTGTTGGTAGACTCCATTTTCTCAACCTGAAGATCAACGGGGGAATTTGTGATGTTATTCTGATTAAAATAAATTTTTAGACGCTTTGACACAACTTGTTTTTTCAATTTTAAAGAATCAAGAAAAAACAAAAGATGACTCTAGTCGCCTTCGATTTTTATTGAGCCTGAAGTGACAAGTGCTTAGAGGACCTTTTCGTTTAAGGAGTCTGAAAAGGAGCAAAATGGAATTTTTTGGAGATCTAGGCAGAGAGGATTACCAAACCAATCACAAAACTGTAGAATACTTTTTACGGTACGACAATCAATCTTCCCGAATGCTGTGTTCAATGCATTATGATCGATAGGGTGGCAGACACGTCTTCCTAAGGATAAAGGATGCAACCTATTGTGGTCTCCCAATATATACTCGACGGTACGTGGGAGCACAAGTTCGTACTGGCACTTGCCGTCTCAGAGTGGAGGAATCACCCAACCAACACTGAAAGCAACAGTTACCAGGTTTTACGATGCCGGGAATACGTCTCTAGCCTAGACCTCTAGATGTTGTGTGTTAAGTTCCAAAGCGTTGTTAAGTTCATTGAATTTATTTTAAGTTGATATTGCTTAACAATTTGCCTTTCAGGTTCACCACGTGATGTTTGTATAATTCCTAAAATGCAGTCTAAGATGATAAACAAACGTTTAATCTTCTTTCAGCAATGAAAATCCTAGCTACTAAAGGGAAGAAAGTCAAGAATCTTTTCTTCACAGAGCACACGCTAAATGCACAGTCCTAAATCAAGCCAATCAATCAAAATGCAAATGCACATGCATGCATTTGTTTTCATCCTTCTTAATGTGAATGATGTTAAGAAAGCTATGTGCAAATTGAATTACTTTTAAAGTGACAGTACTCAACAAAATTCTTTTTCAAAATGAAGTGAAAGCAAGAGAGACACTATGCGATTTTGAAATGAAAATTTCTTTTCGACACTTTAAAACTACTAATTCAAATCCTATGCAATAGTAACTATATAATCGACTATCAAGAACAATGGGATTGCTTTCCAAAACTGAAAATGATAGCTACGACACTTTCAGATCTAGAGACGACAGCTCGACTATGCTACTTTTTTGCAAAAGAGAACTGAAAATGGCGCACAATACATATTTTTTTTTTACAGTTCTTTGCACTAAGGAGGTGGAATAATGCAAGAGAAGGGGGTTTTCATAGAAGTACACTGACTATAGATAGCAAAACTCCTGAATAGGACTGAAAACAGTGAGAAAAACCACAGTCTGAGGGTAAAGTTAACCCTCCCTGACCATCACACCTGTTACACAGTGAAACCAGTATGCAATGCACCTACTCCACTCGGGAAGTGCGATGCATACATACTGCCTTGAAGGCAGGGTGCGATGGTAGCAGTGCAAGACTTTGAATAGGTTTTCACTCACAGTTTGCAATCTAGTTCAGGTGTTTAGGCCGAGTAAGTAAAGATCAATGTATGTAAAACACAGGGGTGATCTAAATAGGTTACTAGAGCCACCACTTAGGGCAATTAAATTGCTTGCAGATCTATTGTTTAATTCATAAACAAAACCCAGAGATAGACTAAAGCAACATTGATCTACTTTTCATTTGTATAACAAATGCAGTTCGAAGGCTAGCTAGCTTGACTTCAGGCTCCGTCTGTAAGTTTATAAAAGAAACAAGGATAGATAGGCTAACAAGTAATCTAGTCACTCCCCAGCGGAGTCGCCATTTTGTTATACAGGAATAGTGTCCACATGGATGCTGCAATTCCCACTAAGATGGGTGGCTATCTTAGAAACAAATAATCAAAGTCTACTATTGATTCCTTTTATGAAAATATATGAGAGGAGAACCAAGAGGGCCAACCTGAGTCTTGCGCTCAATTTCCTCTCTTTCTTGATAGAGTTTTTCCACTTGCCCTTTGTTTGCTCAGCTTCAAAAGGACCTGTAGAATGACAGCAACATACTACTATGCAAGAAACAAGGATCTCAGTTCATAAATAATGTAGGATTAGATGTGCATTAACCATATACAAGCATAGATAAACAAGTACACAATAATATGGAAGGAAACAAGAATATATTTATTTAGATGAAAAGTAGCAAGAGGATTACAACCATGAGCTCTGACCCAGCATCATCCTCCATCTAGGAAGCCCTTCTTCACCTCAAGCAAAGCTAGATCACCCAACACTGTGAATGTACACTAGAATACCAACAATACTTCTCTGTAAGTTACAAAATTCCAGCCTCTGGATCTCTGTGATGAGGGATCCATATATAGATGATTACAGAGAGGTGAGTCATCTTTTGGGATCTTGATTAGTGTCTTTTCTCTGATAGTTCCCACTTCCACTTGGAGAATGATGATCTCTTACTCATCCCTAGTCAGAAATGGAGTGGCAAGTGTCAGAGGGGAAGCTTTTGGAAGATTCCATGATCTTCAACCTCGCATTTTTGTCCCTGCCATTTGTCCATTCCCGACCATCGCACCCTACAGAGGAGCAAAACAGTATGCATCACACCCTGTACATTGGGAAGGTGATATGCATCGCACC
>APFE030678949.1:0-21231 GCA_000404065.3 Pinus taeda
GTGAAGGAGTCGCTGGACATACATTGTTTCCATCGTCAGACCATTTTTTAATGGAAGCTTATTCCTGTGAGATCACTGGATCTGTCATCATCACTGGATCCAAATATATTAATAAAATAGTGTACTATAAGCTCATGGTTATATATATGTTTGTTTTTTCGGAGGAGCCCGTTCATTGACATTTAAACAAAGAAGTCCATATCGAATTGTGAATACGTTAATTAATACATTGGAGATGGGTGGAATAGGACGACTTGCACCTTTTAAGCAATGTCCTCAGTTGCACATTATTACACATATTGCACTCTTTGCATCTCATCTCCAAATTCTTTGGATATCTAGGGTTTTGATATCTCTGTTTTATGTGCGCTGTTTGGTTGCTTTAGAATGTAGGCAGTTTTGTGACCCGTTTCAAATCTCGGTTTTGTTTTTCGGACTTGTAATCTCGCTTTTATGAATTCAAATTATATATATAGTAATAAATTAATAATAGTAATACAATTATGTTTCGTTATATACCATCTTTTTATTAAATTAATAATAATAATAATATAATTATATTTTATATTTTTATATAGTAATAAATAGGTTAATTCTTCCATATTTCTTCTGGATCACTTCTTATTGAGTCACCTTTATATTATTTCTTTCATGATCATTCATACTATTCAAAAGATCACATTCTTCTTTACCATTGATCATTTCTTTCATGATACATGAAACTATTCAAAAGATCACGTTGTTCTTTACCACTAATCTGCTTGGTGTCTACCATGTTCTTCTGTTTTTAAAGCTCATTTTTTGAAAGAATGTTCAAATTATCAATTTCAATTTAATATGTTTGTTATTTTAAGACTGTGAAAAATCATTCTAATAAGATTATCATGATTTTTGTTTTACCTTTAAATTTGCAAATGCAATGCATACATGAAAATAGTTACATATTATCATCATACATGGAATTAGATTGAGTCATCTAGGTAGCACAATTCTGTTGAAATTTTTAGCGTGAGGATAGGTAGAGACAAGAGAGTAGCAGGACTCACAATACATTGTCACTGTGACTTGACTTGTGTTTATTTGGACATAATAGTAGGTAGTAGTTGCAGATAGCAAGAAGCTAATGTAGAGTTAATGGGGGTGCAAAAAAATTAACTCAAAGTATCACTCAGAATAACCTTTTGTTGTAACATTTTCCAATAGCTTCGTCAACCTTTTAGTAGTTGGATCCGTTGTTGGCCTAAGGATTCGAAGCTCGTAAGGTGTTGAGCAAGCTTAAAATGACATGATCATGCACGCCACATATTTGTCTTTTGTCTTCGAACATAGAATAGTGATTCGAGAGAAAGAAATAAAAGAATTTATAATTGCAGCGTTTAATAAGGAGGAGAAGGGAGGTATACTTTAAGATTGGCTTTCGATTCGAATATCATTATCCCACCCATTCATGAAGGCACATCTATTTACTGATCCCAACGCACCATTGGCAAGCCTCGAGTGCTCCTGACTTGGCCCACAAACATAACTTGAACATAAGTCCAATAGTCAAAACTCTGCCCATCTAGGTACCAAGGAAGAGACGTAGTAAAAGAGGATACTATTTACCATAAGAAATGAAAAAATAAATGGGAATTTCTTGCTATACTCTCTGGGTGAAAGGTGGACCTTATTCTTACTATATTCTTTAGGGGATAGGTGGACCATATTCTACTAGAAGAGTAGTTTATGATACAAGTGCTAAGGACACCAAACATCTAAGTTTTCTACCTTTAATTTTCCATGCTCTACTACAGAAGGAAATATGGAAACTTGTTCGCAAGACCATTGTTTTATGTCCAATAGGTTTGTAGGGGCACAACCATGTGTGTGCTTTGTTCAATTTGTATACGTGTTGTCTTTCCCACGCTGGATGGACTCAGTCGTTGGACTTCTCTAATGGACGCTTTTTAAAATGTTATAAAATACATAGGGTTTAGGTTTTATAACACTTCAGTAAATTATTTTAATAAACACTTAAATAAAAAGTACAAGATGATTTTTAAAATTTTATAAAATGATTAAGGTTTAGGGTATATGTTTAGGATTTGGGGTTTACTATTCACTGCTTAAGGTTTTAGGGTTTATAACAATTTAGTAAATTATTTTAATAGAAAGTTAAATAAATGTTACAAAAGACTTTTCAAAATGTTATAAAATACTTAGGGATTAGGGTTTAGGGTTTATAACACATTAGAAGATGCTTCTAATAAAAACTTAAATGAAAGTTAGAAAATGATTTTTAAAATTTTATAAAATGATTAGTATTTAGGATTTGGGGTTTGGGGTTTAGGGTTCATGTTTTAGGATTTAGGGTTCATAAGGATTTAGTAAATTCTTTTAATAAACACTTAAATAAATGTTAAAAATCTCTTTTTAAAATGTTATAAAATGCTTAGGGTTTAGGGTTTGGGTTTACGGTCTAATGTTTACAGTTTATAAGGGTTCAATAAATGATTTTAATAAACACTTAAATAAAAGTGACAAAACACTTTTAAACTGTTATAAAATGCTTAGAGTTTAGGATTTAAGGTTTAGGATTTCAGGTTTGGGGTTTAGAGTTTATGGTTTAGCGTTTAGGGTTTATAATGCTTTAGTAAATTATTTTAATAGACACTATAATAAAAGCTACAAAATGATTTTTAAAATGTTATAAAATGATTAGGGTTTAGGGTTTACATTTAGGGTTTGGGGTTTAGGGTTTAGGGTAGTTTAATATTTAGGGTGTATGGTTTATAAGACATTAGTAAATGGTTTTAATCAAGGCTTAAACAAAAGTTAGAAAATTCTTTTTAAAATGATATAAATGCTTAGGGTTTAGTGTTTATGGTTTGGCCTTTGGGATTGAGGGTTTAGGGTTTATAAGACCTTAGTAAATGCTTCTAATAAAGACTTCAATAAAATTTCCAAAACACTTTCTAAACTATTATAAAATGCTTCGAGTTTAAGGTTTTTTGTTTTGATTTTTGGTTTTAGGTTTAGGGTTTAGGGTTTAGGTTTGAGGGTTTATAACACTTTAATAAATGCTTTTAATAAACACTTAAATAAAAGTTACAAAACAATTTTTAAAATGTTATAAAATTCTTAGGATTTAGGGTTGAGGCTTAAGGTTTAGGGTTTCATGTTTCGGTTTTAGAGTTTAGGGTTTAGGGTTTATAACACTTGAGAAAATGATTTTAATAAACACTTAAATAATAGTTAAAAGTTGATTTTTTAAATTTTATAAAATTCCTAGTGTTTATGGTTTAGTGTTAAGGGTTTGAGGTTTATTGTTTGGCGTTTAGGATTTAGGGTTTATAACACTTTCGTAAAATCTTTTAGTAAACAGTTAAATAAAATTTACAAAACACTTTTTCAAATTTTATAAAATTCTTAGCATTTATGGTTTAGGGTTTAGGGTTTACGGTTTAGGGTTTAGGATTTGGGGTTTAGGGTGTAGCATTTAGGGTTTTGGGTTTAGGATTTAGGGTTTAGGGTAGAGTGTTTAAGGTTTATAAAATGCTTAGGGTTTAGGGTTTAGGGTTTTGTGATTTAGGGTTTAGGGTTTAAGGTTTATAACACTTTAGTAAATTCTTTTAATAAACACTCAAATAAAAGTTACAAAACACTTTTTAAAATGTTATAAAATGATTAGGGCATAATGTTTAGGCTATAGGGCTTAGGGTTTATTTTTTAGGGTTTTTGGTTTATAACAATTTAGTAAATTCTTTTAATAAAAACTTAAATAAAAGTTACAAAACCATTTTTAAAATGCTATAAAATGTTGAAGGTTTAGGGTTTGTGTTTTAGGGTTTAGTGTTTAGCGTTTTAAGTCTAGGGTTTAGGGTTTAGAGTTGAGGGTTTAGAGTTTAGAGTTAAGATTTTAGGGATTATAACACTTTAGTAAATTATTTTAATAAACATTTAAATAAAATTTACTAAACACTTTTTAAAATGTTATAAAATACTTAGGGTTTAGGGTTTACAGTTTAGTGTTTAGGGTTAGGGGTTATGGTTTAGAGTTTAGGGTGAAGGGTTTATAGCAATTTAGTAAATGTTTCTAGTAAACACTTAAATAAAAGTTACAAAATGTTTTTAGAATTGTGATAAAATGCTTAGGGTTTAGGGCTAGGAATTTAGTGTTTGGGATTTAGGGTTTGGGGTTTAGGGTCTAGGGTTTGGGGTTAAGAAATTTTAGTTTAGGATTTAGGGATTAGGGTTTATGGTTTATCGCTTATAATAATTTATAACATGTTTAAGGTTAAGTTTCAATATTTTCGATTTAGGGTTTAAGGTTTGGGGTTTCCGGTTCATGGTTTCACGTTTATAACAACGTAGTAATTGTTTTAATAAACACTGAAATAAAAGTTACAAAAAGGTGTTTTAAATGTTATAGAATTCTTAGGGTTTAATGTTTAGGAATTGGGGTTTATGGTTTATGGTTTAGGGTTTTGGGTTTAAGGTTAAAGGTTTAGGATTAAGGGTTTAGGGTTTAGGGTTGAGGGTGTAGGGATGAACCACCCCACCTTAAGGGGGTATCCGCTGCTACATATTACACATAATGCATTCATCCTGTGGAGTCTCTACGAGTTATGAAGAAAAATAAATAAAAGGAGAAATGTTTAGGAAGAAGGGTAGAAAAACAAAGGTCGGGGTATATCATGTACCATAATTTTCTCCCTCCCACTCTCACATATCTCGGTGTGGTCTTCCCTTATTATAGATACTCATAAAATTCTTAGGGTTTATGGTTTAGGGATTAGGGTTTGGGGTTTAGGGTTTAGGATTTAGGGTTTTTTTTTTATTTTAGTAAATTCTTTTAATAATCACTTAAATAAAAGTTACAAATAGTTTCTAAATGGTTATAAAATTCTTAGGCTTTAGCATTTAGAGTTTATGTCTTATAGCACTATAATAAATGTTTTTAATATACACTAAAATAAAAGTTACAAAACACTCATTAAAATGTTATAAATTAATTAGGGTTTAGGTTTTAGGGATTAGGGTTTAAATTTTATAACAATTTAGTAAATTCTTTTAATAAACACGTAAAATAATTTACAAAACACTTTTTAAAATGTTGTGAAATGCTTAGGGTTTAGGTTTTAGGGTATAAGTTATAGGGTTTAGGGTTTAAGGTTTAGGTTTTAGGGTTTATAAGACTTTAGTAATTTGTTTTAATAAACAATTAAATGAAAGTTACAAAACGCTTTCTGAAATGTTTTAAAAGGCTTAGGGTTTAGCATTTAGGGTTTAGGTTCCAAGGTTTAGGGTTTTACATCTAGGGTTTAGAGTTTAGGGTTCAGGGATTAGAACACTTTAGTAAATTATTTTAATAAACATTTAAATAAAAGTTACAAAACACATTTTAGAATGTTATAAAATACTTAGGGTTTAGGGTTTACCATTTTAGGTTTAGGGATAACACTTTAGTAAATGTTTTTAGTAAAAATTGAAATCAAAGTTACATAAAGTTTTTAAAATTGTTAGAAAATGTGTAGGGTTTTTGGGTTTAGGGTTAAGTGCTTGCGGTTTAGGCTTTAGGGATTACGGTTTAGAGTTTAGGGTTTATAACACTTTATAAAATGCTTAGGGTTTAAGTTTTAATATTTTGATTTTAGTGTTTAGGGTTTGGGCTTGAGGGTTCATGGTTTCGGGTTTATAACATCTTAGTGATTTTTTTAATAAACACTTAGTTACAAAACACTTTTTAAAATTTTATAAGATGCTTAGGGTTTAGTGTTTATGATTTGGGGTTTGGGGTTTGTGGTTTGGGGTTTGGGGTTTAGGGTGTGGAGATGAACCACCCCACCTTGAGGGGCAATCCGCTACTACATATTACACTTAATGCATTCATTCCATTTAGCCTCGAGGAGTTATGAAGAAAAATAAATAAAAGGAAATAAGTTTATGAAGAAGAGAGGAAAAACAAAAGTCGAGGTATCTCATGTACCACAATTTTCTCCCCCTACACTGACATACCCAAGTGTGGTCTTCCCTTATTATAGATAGTCATAAAATTCTTAAGGTTTATGGTTTAGAGATTAGGGTTTGGGGTTTAGGGTTTAGGATGTAGGATTTATAAAATTTTAGTAAATTCTTCTAATAAGCACTTAAATAAAAGTTACAAATAGTTTTTAAAATGTTATAAATTTCTTAGGCTTTAGCATTTAGGGTTTATAACATTTTAGTAAATGTTTTTAAACACTTAAATAAAAGTTAGAAAACACTCTTTAAAATGTTATACATTAATTAGGGTTTAGGTTTTAGGGTTTATGTTTTAGGGATTAGTGTTGAAAGTTTATAACACTTTAGTAAATTCTTTTAATAAAAACATAAAAAATGTTACAAAACAATTTTTAAAATGTTATCAAATTCTTAGGGTTTATGTTTTTGGGTATAAGGTATAGGGTTTAGGGTTTGGGTTTTAGGCTTTAGGGTTTAGGGTTTATAACACTTTAGTAAATTGTTTCAATAAACAATTAAATAAAAGTTACAAAACACTTTTCGAAATGTTATAAAAGGCATAGGGTTTAGCATTTAGGGTTTTTTTTTAGTTTAGGGTTTAGTTTTTATGGTTTAGGGTTTATAACACCTTAGTATATTATTTTGATAAAAACTTAAGTAAAAGCTTCAAAAATATTTTTAGACTGCTATAAAATGCTTACGGTTTAGGGTTTATAAGACTTTAGTAAATTCTTATAATAAACACTTAAATAAAAGTTAAAAAACACTTTTTAAAATGTTATAAATTGCTTAGGGTTTAGGGTCAAGACTCTAGGACTTAGAAGACTTTAGTAAATCATCTTAGTAAACAATTAAATAAACGTCATAATTTTTTTTTAAGATGTTATAAAATTCTTAGGGTTTAGGGTTGAGGGTTTGTGGTTTATACTTTAGGGTTGAGAATTATAACACTTTAGTAAATTCTTTTAATAAACACTTAAATAGAAACTAAAAAATGCTTTCTAAAATGTTTTAAAATGCTTAGGGTTTAGGGTTTAATGTTCACTGTTTGGGGTCTAGGGTTTAAGGTTTAGGTTTTATAAGACTTTAGTAAATGCTTTTAATAAGCACTTAAATAAAAGTTTCAAAATAATTTTTAAAATGTTATAAAATGATTAGGGTTGAGTGTTTAATGTTTGGGATTTAGGGTTTAGGGTTTAGGGTTTAAGGTTTAGGGTTTTGGTGTTAGGCTTAGTGTTTAGTCTTTAGGGTCTACAAAATTTTGGTAAATGCTTTGAATAAACACTTACATAAAAGTTACAAAACAATTTTTAAAATGTTATAAAATGGTTAGGGTTTAGGGTTTTGGGGTTTAGGGTTTAGGGTTTAGGTTTTGGGGTTTAGGGTTTATATTTTTGTGTTTAGGGTTTAGGGTTTTCTGTTTAGGATTTAGCGTTTATAACACTTTAGTAAATTCTTTTAATAAAGACTTAAATAAAAGTTACAAAATTCTTCTTAAACTGTTATAAAATTCTCAGGGTTTATGGTTTAGGGTTTAGGGATTGGGGTTTAGGGTTTAGGGTTTAGGTTTATGTTGTATGTTTTAAGGTCTATAACAATTTAGTAAATTATTTTAATAAACACTTAAATAAAAATTAAAAAATACTTTTAAAAATGTTAAAAATGTCTATGCTTTAGGGTTTATTGTTTAGGGTTTAGGTTTTATGGTTTAGGGATTACGGTTTGGGGTTTAGGGCTTAGGGTTTAGGGATTATAAAAATTTATTAAAAGCTTTTAATCAACACTTAAAAAAAGGTTACAAAACACATTATAAAATGTTATTAAATGATTAGGTTTTAGGGTTTAGGGTTTGGGGTTTAGGGTTGAGGGTTTAAGTTTTAGGTTTTATAACACCTTAGTAAACTCTTTTAATAAAGACTTAAATAAAAGTTACAAGATTAGTTTTAATAGATCATAAAACGCTTAGGTTTTAGGGTTCAGGGTTTGGGTTTTGGGGTTTAGGGTTTAATGTTTAGGGTTATAACACTTTATTAAATACTTTTAATAAACACTTAAAAATTATACAAAAATGTATTTTAAAACATTATAAAATTCTTAGTGTTTAGGGATAAGGTTTATGGTTTAGGTTTTGGGATTTATAACATTTTCATAAATTCTTTTAATAAGAACATAAAAAAAGTTATGGAACACTTGTTAAAATGTTATAAAATGCTTAGGCTCTAGGGTTTAGGATTTAAAATTCTATAAAATTCCCATGGCTTAGGTTTTAGGGTATATAACACTTCAGTAAATGCTTTTAATAAAAACTTTAAACAAATTAAGAAAATGCTTGTTAAAATTTTATAAAATACTTGAGGTTTAGATTTTAGGCTTTAGGCTTTACGGTTTTGAGTTTAAAATGTTATAAAATGCTTACGGTTTAGGATTTATGGTTTATAACATTTTACTAAATTCTTTTAATGAAAACTTCAAAAAAGTTACAAAAAACTTGCTAAAATGTCATTGAATGCTTAGGGTTTAAAATGTCGTAAAATGCTTAATGTTTAGGGTTTAAGGTTTAAAATGTTATAAAATGCTTATGGTTTAGGGTTTACGGTTTAGGGTTTATAGAACTTTAGTAAATCCTTTTAATAAGCACTTAGAAAAAAGTTACAAAACACTTGCTAAAAAGTTATAAAATGTAACCCTCTAATCCCTAAACCCTTAACCTTAATCCCCAAACCTTAAACCCTAAAAAAACCTAAACCCAAAAAAACCTAAAATAACTATAAACCATAAAAAAACCTAAAGCCTAAACCCCATAAACCATAAACCCTAGAAAACCCTAAACCCTAAAAACGATTTTCAACTTTTTTATAAGTGTTTATTAAAATAATTTATTAAAGGATTGTAAACCATAAACCGTAAACACTAATACCGAGACCCCCAACCTAAACCGTAAACCCTAAACCATAAACACTATCAAACTGTTATTAAAAACATTTACTCAAGTGTTACAAACCGTAAATCGTAAACGCTAAAGCCAATGAATTTTATAACATTTTAAAAATTATTTGTAACTTTTATTTAAGTGCTTATTAAAATAATTTACTAAAATGTTATAAACCATAAATCTTAAACCCTAAACCCCAAACCCTAATCCATAAACCATAAACCCTTGAGTATCTATAATAAGGGAAGACCACACTTTAGTATTTGAGTGTAGGAGGGAGAAAATTGTGATACATGAGATACCCCGACCTTTGTTTTTCCACCCTTCATCATAAAGTTGTTTCCTTTTATTTATTTTTCTTCATAACTCCTCGAGGCTCAATGGTATGAATGCATTATGTGTAATATGTAGCGGCAGATACCCCATTAAGGTCGGGTGGTTAATCTCTACACCTTAAACCCTAAAACCTTAAACCTAAACCCCAAACCATAAACTATAAACCCTAAACACCAAATCCTAAGCATTTTATAGCATTTTAAAAAGTGTTTTGTAAATTTTATTTAAGTGTTTATTAAAACAATTACTAAGGTGTTATAAACCCAAAACCAAGAACCCGAAGCCTGAAACCCTAAACCCCAAAATGAAAAAATCTTAAAACTTAAACCCTAAGCATTTTATAAAGTGTTATAAAACCTAAACCATAAACCCTAATCCCTAATATCTAAACTTAAAATGCTTAACCCTAAACCCTAGACCTTAAACCCCAAGCCCTATACATTTTATAACAATTGTAAAAACTTTTGTAACTTTTTTTTAGGTGTTTACTAAAAATATTTACTAAAGTGCTATAAAACCTAAACCCTAAAATCTAAACCTTAAACCCCTAAGCTAAAACCTAAACTGTAAACCCTAAATCCTTAGCATTTGATAACATTTCTGGAAGTGTTTTGTAACTTTTATTTAACTATTTATTAAAAGAATTTATTAAAGTGTTATAATCCCTAAACCCTAAACTCTAAACCTTAAACCCTAAAATCTAAAACCCAAACCCTAAACCCTCAACATTTTATAGCATCTTAAAAACCATTTTGTAACTTTTATTTAAGTGTTTATTAAAAGAATTTACTAAAGTTTTATAAACCATAAACCCTAAACCCTAAACCCTAAACCCCATACCCTACTTATCTTAAAACATTTTAAAAAGTGATATTAACTTTAAAACCTAAATCTTAAACCCTAAACATTAAACCCTAAGCATTATATAAACCTTTAAAATTCTACCCTAAAACCTAAACCCCAAACCTTATACCCTACACCCCAAACCCCAAAACCTAAACTCTAAACCCTAAACCGTAAATGTTAAGAATTTTATAAAATTTTAAAAAGTGTTTTGTAGATTTTATTTAAATGTTTACCAAAAGCTTTTACGTAAGTATTATAAACCCTAAATTAAAAACCCTAAACCCTAAACCCTTAACCCCAAACAATAAACCTTAAAACCTTAACTCTAAACCATAAACACTAAGCATTTTATAACATTTTAAAAAGCAGTCCATAACTTTTATTTAAGTATTTATTAAAAGTATTTTCTCAAGTGTTATAAACCTTAAACCCTAAACTCTAAACCCAAAACCCTAAACCCTAGAGCCTAAACTCTAAATCCTAATAATTTTACAACATTTTCAAGACCATTTTCTAACTTATATTTAAGTGTTTATTTAAATAATTTACTAAGGTGTTATAAACCTTAAAACCTAAACCCTAAACTCTAAACCTAAAATCAAAACTAAAATCAAAACGAAAAACCCTAAACCCTAAATTACAAAGCCTAAACCGTCAACACTAAACCCTAAGCATTTTATATCATTTTAAAAAGAATTTTATGACTTTTATTTAAGACTTGATCAAAACATTTACTAAAGTCTTCCAAACCTTAAACCATAAACGTTAAACCACTGTAAACCCTAAATCCAAAACCCTAAATGCTAAACCCTAAACCCTAATCATTTTATAACATTTTAAAAATGATTTTGTAACTTTTATTATGGTTTTTATTAAAATAACTTACTAAAGAATTATAAACCCTAAACTCTAAACCACAAACCTAAGACCCTAAATGCTAAACCTTAAATTCTAAACTCTAAGAATTTTATAACATTTTAAAAAGTGTTTTGTAATTTTTATTTAAGTGTTTGTCAAAATCATTTACTGAACCCTTATAAACCCGAAACCTTAAATCCTAAACCCCAAACCCTAATCATTTTATAAAACTTGAAAAAGAGTTTATAACTTTTATTTAAGTGTTTTTTAAAAGAATTTATTAAATCCTTATAAACCCTAAATCCTAAAACATGATCCTTAAACCCTAAAATCCAAACCCAAAACCCTAAATACTAATCATTTTATAACATTTTAAAAAGTGTTTTGTAACTTTCATTTAAGTGTTTATTAATAGAATTTTCTAAAGTGTTATAAACCCTAAGCCCAACCACTAAAACCTAAACCCAAAACCGTAAAATATAAACACTAAGTATTTAATAACATTTTGAAAAGTGTTTTGTAACTTTTATTTAACTTTTTATTAAAATAATTTACTAAATTTTTATAAACCCTAAAACCCAAGCCTTGAACCATGAACCGTAAACCCCAAACCGTAAACCCTAAACCTTAATCATTTTATAACATTTTAAAAATAATTTTGTAGCTTTTATTTAAGTATTTATTAAAATAATTTACTAAATTGTTATAAAACCTAAACCCTAAACCCCAAACACTACACCTAAAACCCTAAAAACTAAAACTTATGTATTTTATAACATTTTAAAAAACGTTTTCTAAATTTTATTTAGGTGTTTATTAAAAGAATTTTCTTAAGTGTTATAAACCATAAAACCTAAACCCTAAGAATTTTACAACATTTCAAAAAGTGTTTCATCACTTTGATTTGAGTGTTTAATAAAATCATTTACTAAATTGTTATAAACCATAAACCCGAAATCCTAAACCCTTAACCCCCAATAGGTTTGAATTACTAACAAGAGCCAATAAAAAAATAAGGGAAATTAAATTACCAAAGAAGGATAAAGAGGAGGTGAAAGAACTGATGGAAGTAATACAAGGATTGAAAGAGAAAAGTGAGTTTCTCCACTAAAAAAAATTTCAAACCTTTTATAATGATGATGGGAACTTACATCCCAAACATTTATTCATGAAAATCCTGGTGAAAATTAAGGAAAGTCACAAAGGTGTCGAAGAAAAGGACCACTCCCTTAAAGGGAAATAGATTATGAAATTATATAATGATCATTATGAATTTTTCTTCTTGATCAAGAACATCTTTAAGGAGTGGGGAAAAAATGATTATGAATACATTACTAGCATGGAGGGGAGCATCATAGAGGCTTGTTCATGTGACATGCCATATGATAGAGTGGAGGACTATAATGGATCTGCATGAATGGGTTATCACCTGGGAATTCACATCAATATCCTAAGAGGTCTCAGCGGAAGCAAGTTCCACTCTAAGGACTTTGGAACACCAGATGAGACATCATTAATTAGCACTAGCATTGGCACTTGCCATAGTACCAGCATCGACATCATAGACAACACCTAAATCCAAACCCAAATCTGAAACCATAAACCATAAACCCTATCCCTAAACAATAATACTTTTATAACATTTTAAAATACCTTTTTGTAACTTTTTAAAGTGTTTATTAAAAGCATTTAATAAAGTGTTATATCCCTTAACCCTAAACCCTAAGCCCTAAACACTAAAACCCTGAACCCCAAAACACAAACCCTAAACCCTAAAACCTAAGCAATTTATGATCTGTTAAAAATAATTTTGTAACTATTATTGAAGAGTTTATTAAAAGAGCTACTAAGGTGTTATAAACCTAAACCCTAAACACTAAGCACTAAACCTAAAACCCTAAACCCTAAACCCTAATCCATAAACCCTAAACCCGAAACCCTAAATAATAAACCATAAACCCTAAACCTCATAAACTAAAACCTAAACCGTAGGCATTTTATAACAATTTTAAAAGCGTTTTCTAACTTTGATTTAAGTGTTTATTAAAATAATGTACTAAATTGTTATAAATGTTAAACCATACACCCTAAAACCTAAACCCCAAAACCTCAACCCTAAACCCTAAACCCCAAGCCCTAAACCCTAAACCATAAACCCTAAGAATTTATAATAGTTTAAGAAGAATTTTGTAACCTTTATTTAAGTGTTTATTAAAAAAATATACTAATGTGTTATAAACGCTAAACCCTAATCCCTAAACACAAAAACATAAACCCTAACCCCAAAAACCTAAACCCTAAACCCTAAAACCCAAACCCCAAACCTCGAACCCTAAATCATAAACCCTAAACCCTGACCATTTTGTAACATTCTAAAAATTGTTTTGTAACTTTTATTTAAGTTTCTATTAAAATCATTTACCAAAATGTTGTAGACCCTAAACACTAAAACTTAAACCTAAACCCAAAACCCCAAACCTTAAACCCTAAACCCTAAACCCTAATAATTTTATAACATTTTAAAAAGTATTTTAAAACTTTTATTTAAGTGTTTATTAAAATCATTTACTTTAGTCTTATAAACCCTAAACCCTAAATCATAAACCCTAAACCCAAAACTGTGAACATTAAACGCTTAACCCTAAGCATATTATAACATTTTAAAAAGAGTTTTGTAATTTTTATTTAAGTTTTATTAAAAGAATTTACTAAAGTGTTATAAACCCTCAACCCTAAACTATAAACCACAAACCCTAAACCCTAAACGCTAAACTCTAAACCATAAACCCTATACTCTAAACCCTAAACCCTAAACCCTAAACCCTAAACCCTAAATGCTAAACATTAAACCCTGGTAATTTTATAACATTTTAAAAAACATATACTTAAGACTTATAAACCCTAAACCCTAAGCATTTTATAGCATTATAAAAGACTATTTAACTTTTACTCAATTTTTTATCAAAATAATTTACTAGGATGTTATAAACCCTAAGCCATAAAAACTAAACCCTAAACTACAAACCCTAAACTGCAAAACCTAAACATTAAACACTAAACCCTAAACCTTTTATAACATTTCAAAAATCACTTTGTAACTTTTATTTAAGTGTTTATTAAAATAATTTACTAAAGTTTTATAAACCCTAAACCATAAACCATAAGCCCAAACCCTAAACCCTATACCATATACCCTAAAACCTAAACCCTAAGCATTTAATAACATTTTAGAAAGTGTTTTATAACCTTTTTTACATGTTTATTAAAAGAATTTACCAAAGTGTTATAAAATTTAAAGCCTAGTCCCTAAAACCTAAACCCTAATTAATTTTTAACATTTTAAAGAGTGTTTTGTAACTTTTATTTAATTGTATATTAAAAACATTTACTAAATCGTTATAAACCCTAAACCCTAAATGTTGAAGCCTAAGAATTTTATAACATTTTAAAAACTGTTTGTAACTTTTATTTAAGTCCTTATTAAAAGAATTTACTAAAATGTTATAAACCCTAAATCCTAAACCCTAAACCCCAAACCCTAATCCCTAAACCATAAACCCTAACAATTTTATGAGTATCTATAAAAAGGGAAGACCACACTTGGGTATGTGAGTGTAGGATGGAGAAAATTGTGGTACATGAGATACCCAACCTTTGTTTTCCCACCCTTCTTCATAAACCTGTTTTTTTCATTTATTTTTCTTCATAACTCATCGAGGCTCAATGGAATCAATGCATTATGTGTAATATGTAGCAATGGCTACCCCCTTAAGGTGGAGAAGGATTGTTTCCATTCTTGTGAATTTGCATTGTAACTCTTTGTAAATATATAATTATTATATTGTAATTTTCACTTCATTGATGTCATTGGGATGCTTTTTGGATTTCTATGTAGGTTTCTTGCATTTTCTTTCTACAAAAAGTAAAAAGGAATATTTACCCTTTTCCATATCATGGGGATACTTGCAAGCGATAAGAAATCCATATATCTAAGCTTGAGCATAATTTAGGGTACAAGTGAAGGAAGAAGATACATAGAAAATGAGCTTCCAGACATTACTGTGGTTGTATGGATACTCGTAATGGCATTTTAGCTTGCTAATGCACCAATAACATACCATAGATTGATGAATGATGTATCAAGATATTATCTGGCTTATTTTGTCATTGTGTATTTTGATATCATTCTCCTCTATATCAAAATATGAACATAACACTTATAGAATCTCAAAGCCGTATTATGAAAATATGTAAGACAGAAGAAACCTTTACTGAATTCCAAGAACAGTTTATTTTCCATGGACTTTGTAACTTACCTCAACTATGTGGTACGTGTAGATGGATTTTATATCATCCTAGAGAGGATACAGGTCATAAATTGAGTGGTCAATGCCAACCTATCTCAGTGAAAAATTTGAAGTCTACATCACATTAATTTGACATCTCATTGTGTTTCAATTCCTTAATCGAGGAAAATGTAGACAATAAATGGGAAGATGAACAATAATATTTTGATGAAGCCATGATAGAAATCTATAATGAACCTTTGGTGATAATCTTAGAGAAATTTCCATTACAAGTGGAGCTTGATATTGATATGTAGCAAGGGATCCATTCTTAGTGGTGCAAGAAACACTTAAAAGGTACAAGAAGCACTCGAATAATATTCCTTGAAGCGATGATCAACTATCCAACCATAAGGAGTGGATACAATGTAGTGTCACTATGTCTTAGTTGAGGAGGTGTATTATAGCGATTATTTAAACAACAATACTAAGTACATAGACTCAAGTACCACCACACGAGATGGTATCCCCCTCAATCTAACTATGATGGAACCTCCCTCGAGATCATAAGGTTGGATTTACTTAGGAATGAGTGGAATTATGCCAACAAATATTCCCTATGGTAATATTCCACATGGCACCATGTGGGTGCCACGAGGCATGATTATGAAGACATACAAAATGAATATGGAAACCCTAGGAAAACATAAATTTTGACCCCCAAATGTGAATAGAGAATATACATATTTTTTAGACCCCATTCTCATAATCACACACTAGTAGCTGAGTCAACCTAGTATCCAACTCCTTTGGCTTAATTGGTAATGGGCTATGTTACATATATGATTGTTCAAGAAGATATGTTTGCACCTTAGAAATTGAAATGGATCCTTGGCTATGTAGAAAATCTAGTATCTCGAAGAGGGTTTTCTCCTATACTTCCATTTCATCCAAATCTTCTATGATTACCTACAAAACATGTCTCCATTGCAATTTATTCCAACATTGTCTCTACATCATGTATTTCAATCTCCATATCCGTCGTGCCTTGCATTCTCTTATATGGGTTTTTCCTTTTCCTTGTAGAAGTGTGTTGTATGGGCTTGGGTTGTGGTCCTAAGTATTCCTCGGTGTTAGATTTGATACTATTGTAGTGGATTTTTCTCTGCTACGACTTCAAATTTGTTTTTCGACAGAAGGAACTCCTTGGAGTTTGGGGTTTGGTTTTTAAGGTTTAGGGTTTAAGTTTTGGGGTTTAGGGTTTATGTTTTTGTGTTTAAGGTTTAGGCTTTAGGCTTTATAACACTTTTGTAAATTTTTTTAATAAACACTTAAATAAAAGTTACAAAATTCTTCTTAAACTACTATAAATTCTTAGGGTTTATGGTTTATGGTTTAGGGCTTGGGGTTTAGGGTTGAGGGTTGAGGTTTTGGGGTTTAAGTTTTAGGGTGTATGGTTTAACATTTATAACAATTTAGTACATTATTTTAATAAACACTTAAATAAAAGTTGCAAAACTCTTTTAGAAATGTTATAAAATGCCTACGGTTTAGGTTTTAGTTTGTGGGGTTGAGGGTTTAGGGTTTAGGGATTAGGGTTTGGGGTTTACAGTTTACAATTTATGGTTTATAAAATTTTATTAAGAGGTTTTAATAAATAGTTAAATAAAATGTTACAAAAAATGTTTTAAAACGTTATTAAATGATTACGGTTTAGGGTTTAGGGTTTGAGGTTTAGTGTGTACTGTTTAGGGTTTATGTTTTATAACACCTTAGTAAGTTTTTTTAATAAACTCTTAAATAATAGTTACAAAATTATTTTTAATAGATCATAAAATGCTTAGGTTTTACGATTTAGGGTTTGTTGTTTGGGGTTTATGGTTTAGTGTTTAGGGCTTAGGGTTTAGGGTTTATAACACTTTAGTAAATTATTTTGATAAAAAGTTAAATAAAAGTTACAAAACACTTGTGAA
The DNA here is from genome assembly GCA_000404065.3 of Pinus taeda. NCBI lineage: Eukaryota > Viridiplantae > Streptophyta > Pinopsida > Pinales > Pinaceae > Pinus > Pinus taeda. Next base: position 17,214 of record APFE030678949.1, read on the forward strand.
AATTCTATAAAATGCTTAGGGTTTAGGGTTTACGGATATAACACTTTATTAAATGCTTTTAATAAACACTTTAAAAAGTTACAAAAGGAATTTTAAAATAATTTAAAATTATTAGTGTTTAGGAATAGGGTTTATGGTTTATGGTTTAGGATTTGGGTTTGGATTTAGGTGTTGTCGATGATGTCGATGTTGGTACTATGGCAAGTGCTAATGCTAGTGCTGATTCATGATGTCTCGTCTGGTGTTGCAATGTGCTTACACTAGAACTTGCTTTTGCTGAGACCTCTTAGGATGTTCATGTGATTTCCGTGGTGATAACCGATTCATGCAGATCCATTATAGTCCTCCACTCTCTATCATATGGCATGTCACATGAAGAAGCCTCTATGATGGTCACCTCTGGGCTAGCAATGTATTCATAATCAATTTTTCCCCACTCCTTAAAGATGTTTGCGAGAAAGAAAAGGAATTCATAATGATCATTATATAATTTCATAATCTATTTCCCTTTAAGGGAGTGGTCCTTCTCTTTGAAACCTTTGTGACTTTCCTTAATTTCCACGAGGAGTTTCATGAAGAAATGTTTGGGATGTAAGTTCCCATCATCATTATAAAAGGTTGGAAAATTATTTTAGTGGAGAAACTCACTTTTCTCTTTGAATCCTTCTATGACTTCCATCACTTCTTTCACCTCCTCTTTATCCTTCATCGGTAATTTAATTTCCCTTATTATCTGATTGGCTCTTGTTACTAATTTCAAACCTTTTTGAAATGTTTTAAAAGGCTTAGGGTTTAGCATTTTTGGTTTAGGTTTTAGGGTTTAGGGTTTAGGGCTTTAAGTCTAGGGTTTAAGGTTTAGAGTTTTGGGATTAGGGATTATAACACTTTACTAAATTATTTTAATAAACATTTAAATAAATGTTACAAAACACATTTTAGAATGTTATAAAATACTTAGGTTTTAGGATTTACAATTTAAGGTTTAGGGCTAGGGGTTTATGGTTTAGATTTAATAGTTTAGGGTTGATAACACTTTAGTAAATGTTTTTAGTAAACACTTAAATGAAAGTTGCATAAAATTTTTAAAATTGTTAGAAAATGTGTATGCTTTTTGGGTTTAGGGTCTAGGGTTTAGGGTTAAGTGATTGCGGTTTAGGCTTTAGGGATTAGGGTTTACAGTTTAGGGTTTATAACACTTTATAAAATGCTTAGGGTTTAAGCTTTAATATTTTCGATTTACAGTTTAGGGTTTGGGCTTTAGGGTTCATGGTTTCTGGTTTATAACACCTTAGTGATTGTTTTAATAAACACTTAGTTACAAAACACTTTTTAAAATGTTATAGAATGCTTAGGGTTTAGTGTTTAGGATTTGGGGTTTAGAGTTTATGGTTTTGGGTTTAGGTTTTATGGTTTGGGGTTTAGGTGTTAGGGTGTAGGGATGAACCACCCCACATTAAGGGGCTATCCACTACTACATATTACACGTAATGCATTCGTCCCATTGAGCCTTTAGGAGTTATGAAGAAAAATAAATAAAAGGAAATAGGTTTATGAAGAATGGTGGAAAAAAAGGTCGGGGTATCTCATGTACCACAATTTTCTCCTCCTACATTCACATACCCAAGTGTGGTCTTCCCTTATTATAGATAGTCATAACATTCTTGAGGTTTATTGTTTAGGGATTAGGGTTTGGGGTTTAGGGTTTAGGATTTAGGATTTATAGAAGTTTAGTAAATTATTTTAATAAGAACTTAAATAAAAATTACAAAACACTCTTTAAAATATTATACATTAATTAGGGTTTAAGTTTTAGGGTTTACGTTTTAGGGTTTAGTGTTTAAAGTTTATAACACTTTAGTAAATTCTTTTAATAAACACATAAAAAATGTTACAAAACACTTTTTAAAATGTTATCAAATGCTTAGGGTTTAGGTTTTTGGGTATAAGGTATAAGGTTTAGGGTTTGGGTTTTAGGGTTTAGGGTTTAGGGTTTATAACACTTTAGTAAATTTTTTCAATAAGCAATTAAATAAAAGTTACAAAATGCTTTTTCAAATGTTATAAAAGGCTTAGGGTTTAGTGTTTATGGTTTATGTTTTATGATTTAGGGTTTATAGTTAAAGGTTTAGGTTTTATGGTTTACGGTTTATAACGCCTTAGTAGATTATTTTGATAAAAACTTAAGTAAAAGTTACAAAATTCTTTTTTCAATGCTATAAAATTCTTAGGGTTTAGGGTTTATAAGACTTTAGTAAATTTTTATAATAAACACTTAAATAAAAGTTAAAAAGAAAACTTTTTAAAATGTTATAAATTGCTTAGGGTTTAGGGTAAAGAGTCAAGGGCTTATAACGCTTTAGTAAATCCTCTTAATAAACACTTAAATAAATGTTACAAATTTTTTTAAGATGTTATAAAATGCTTAGGGTTTAGGTTTTAGGGTTTTGGGTTAATAGTTTAGGGTTGAGCATTTATAACACTTTAGTAAATTCTTTTAGTAAACACATAAATAAAATTTACAAAATGCATCTTAAAATGTTATAAAATGCTTAGGGTTTAGGGTTTAATGTTCACGGTTTGGGGTATAGGGTTTAGGGTTTATAAGACTTTAGTAAATGCTTTTAATAAACACTTAATTAAAAGTTTCAAAATATGTTTCAAAATGCTATAAAATGATTAGGGTTGAGGGTTTAGGGTTTGGGATTTAGGGTTTAGGGTTTAGGGTTTAAGGTTTAGGGTTTAGGGTTTAAGGTTTAGGTTTTTGTGTTTTTAGTCTTTATGGTCTACAACATTTTGGTAAATGCTTTGAATAAACACTTACATATAAGTTACAAAACAATTTTTAAAATGTTATAAAATGGTTAGGGTTTAGGGTTTAGAGTTTAGGGTTTGGGGTTTGGGGCTTAGGTTTAGGGTTTGGGTTTTGGGGTTTAGGCTTTATGATTTTGTTTTCAGGGTCTAGGGTTTTGTGTTTAGGTTTTATGTTTTATAACACTATAGTAAATTTTTTTAATAAAGACTTAAATAAAAGTTACAAAATTCTTCTTAAACCATCATAAAACTCTTAGGGTTTATGGTTTAGGGTTTAGGGATTGGGGTTTAAGGTTTAGCGTTTAGGTTTTGGGGTTTAGCTTTTAGCTTTTATGGTTTAAGTTCTATAACAATTTAGTAAACTCTTTTAATAAACACTTAAATAAAATTAAAAAATGCTTTTAAAAATGTTATAAAATGTCTACAGTTTAGGGTTTAGTTTATGCGGTTTAAGGTTTAAGGTTTAGGTTCTATGGTTTAGGAATTATGGTTTGGGTTTAGGTTTTATAAAACTTTATTAAAAGCTTTTAATCAACACTTAAAAAAGGTTACAATTTTTTTTTTAAATGTTACTAAATTATTAGGGTTTAGGTTTAAGGGTTTAAGTGTTAGGTTTTATAAAACCTTAGTAAACTCTTTTAATAAACACTTAAATAAATGTTACAAAATTATTTTTGATAGATCATAAAATGCTTAGGTTTTAGGGTTGAGAGTTTGGGTTTTAGGGTTTATAACACTTTGGTAAATTATTTTAATAAACACTTCAATAAAAGTTACAAAACGCTTATTAAAATGTTATAAACTTCTTTGTGTTTAGGGATAGGATTTATGGTTTAGGTTTTGGGATTTATAACATTTTGATAAATTATTTTAATAAGAACATAAAAAAAAAGTTACGAAACGCTTGTTAAAATGTTATAAAATGATTAGGCTTTAGGGTTCAGGATTTAAAATTCTATAAAATGCTCATGGTTTAGTGTTTATAACACTTTAGTAAATGCTTTTAATAAAAACTTAAAAAAATTAAGAAAATGCTTGTTAAAATGTTATAAAATACTTAGGGTTTAGATTTTAGGCTTTAGGGTTTAGGGTTTTGGGTTCAAAATGTTATAAAATGCTTACGGTTTAGGATTTGTGGTTTATAAAATTTTACTCAATTCTATTAATGAAGACTTCAAAAAAAGGTACAAAAATCTTGTTAAAATGT
>APFE030678961.1:8475-27559 GCA_000404065.3 Pinus taeda
GTTAGTCCATCCAGTTGTTGTCGGTATGCTTTTTATTGTTGACAGTTGTTGTTGGCAGCCTGTCAAACATGTACAAATGAAAGTTTTGTGGAGCATATGTACTTCATATTTGTTGAGCCACCTTGGATCAATGATCAAGCCAAAGAAGCTCAAACTACTTTCTATGACCATTTTAGTAGAAGTTCTACAGGAAGGCAAGGAGGAAGTCAGTTCTTCTCAGGAAGACTAGCCCATCTAGAGAAGGGAAGTGTCAGAAACTTTGGTTCAAAGGAAGTATGCCAAGGAAAGTGTAGGGAGGCTAAAAGAAGAGGGTGAGTCACTCTCATTTACTATTTTGATCAGCATATCAGTCTTTTGGATACCAAAATTTCTTTCAGTAGGAAGGTGTGATCCAAAAATGGATCCTGTATAAACCTCTAAGTCTAAAAGACTTCATGCAAGAGGTAAAAGGTGCCAAATGGCACAAATCCTTTGTAAATTAGAGGAAAATGAAAGTTATGGACTACTCTCAGAAATGGTCTCGTTGCATAGATCTTCTTATTTTGAATCCAACGCAGCTTGAATGGGTGAAAACAGACTCTTGATGAAGGAGTTATTATAAAATGAAAATTGCCCAATGTCCATAGAAAAGGAGGCAATTTCGTTAAATTTCGAACTATATTGAAAATTTTGATTATAGGCTCACGAGCCAATCCACAGTTGACACATGGTAGGCTAGGATTGGGCTACGTGGCCCACACTGATTGGTCTAAGAAGCATTGATATCGCATCAGCGGATGGCTATATAAAGGAGGAACCTCAAGTCTTAAGGCATCGCGACATGTAATTTCTGAAATATCGCATCGCTTAAATCTAAAGGAAAAGGACTTACCCACAGGCATGGTGACTTACCGATGTGCAATGGGCTGATCAAGTGGAGATCACAATCGGCACTAGCATAGACCATTATATAAAGAGGCCTCAGACTTGTGTGATCTGCGATTGTGACTTGTCGCATCACATTATCGCGTCGGCACAACACATTGAGCGGGGCCACATATATATGTATATGGGCGATCCGATGGTTGGACCCGATGGTGATATAAACCAGGTTTTATATATTTTAAAGTCTGCTGAAAAGGCATTTTTAATTCATTTTCGTGTATCACGCTTATTAAGCGAAATACAAAGGGGAAGTGCAATGCAATGTAAACTGGACCCAAAAGGGTTTGGGAATGAAAATGTATAATATTTGAAATTTGCCAAATGCCATTTTTCAATGTATTTACGCGTATTTCATTAAATAACGAAATACAAAGGGATAGAGCCATTGCAATAAGCAACAACGACTAATAGGCGGACCCGATGGGAGAATAGGGCATAGTTATGAAAGTTTGAAGTCAGATATATTGGGTTTTATGCAGATTTCCCATGTTTCACAACGTTCTCTATGTAAACAAAGAATGACTATTACTAAGGATTGAAGTGCCGATTGCCCTCACCCGTTGCAAAAATAGGTGGTTGCTTCCCTTGAGTGCGTTATACAATTATTATTGAAATCCAAAGAAGGGATTTGAGTAGACATGGCCAGAAGTTGTAGAGCCTGAAAGGGAAAACCAACAAGCAGTGTGATTTGGCTTTCAAGCCATGAATGTCAAAGGAACAGGGTTGCTAGGTTGTTGAACGGTGGCCAAGTTATTATTTGTTGTTCAATGCTGAAAGTAGTAGCAGCAAAGAGCTGAGAGAGCAGAGTGATAGAGAGCCAAAGAGCTATTGTGCAGGGGATGCTAAATTTTTGATGGTAGCCAAGTTGTTGAAGCTGAGCATGAACAAACAGCGTTGAGATAGCAGCGTAGAAGCAAAAGAGTAGCCTACAGGGTCACTTGGAAACCAAGTGAAAAGCTAAGAGGGTTGTGAATTGATAGAGAGCCAAAGAAGCCAAAGCTAAAGAGATGGGAGCCAAAGAGTGAGAGCTAAGAGCCAAAACCAAGGGCCAAAGAGCTAGAGTCAGAGTCAAGAGCCAGAACCAAGGGCCAGAGCTTCTAGAGCCACGGTATAAAATGGTGTTTGAACCCACTACTTATGTATAGAACAACATGATTTGGGCCAAGAGCTTGTAAAAATACTTACACCATAATCCCATAGAGCAAAGTCAAATTGACAAGATCTCACAGAGACGTAGCCCAAGAGTTGTGGATGAACTCCAAATTAATATTGTTATTTCTAGGTATTTTTTATTGCTACATTATCTCTGCTATTTTATTTAATGTTATATGCATTTATATATCAGTTTCAGCACATTAATTTACAACACATAATCAGTTAAAACAAATACAAGCATACACCCATATTTTCAAGCATTTCTTAATTCTGAATTGGTTAATCAAATAAGACATTTGACTTGGGAAAATTCAAGCTTTGGATGTGGGAGAGGTTCTTGTAAGCTAGACAAGAAACCTAGGAGCCCCATTTTCAGATCAGGTGGTATCAGAGCTTAAGATTGGTTAACCACACCTTCAAGGAAGGATTATATCAGAATGCTTGATTGACAGAGCAAAGACTGCTTGTCTGAAAGGTGTTGAACAACAAGAGGTTGATTGTATGCTTGTTTTGCAGACTGACTAATTTCTACGTTTTTAGAGGTAAATGGAAAGTTGTTGATAGCTTAGTCTAGGAAGGACAAGAAGGGAGAAAGGCTAAAGGCATTCTTCTATCCCAGGGAGCTCAAAGTAGTCCTTGAAGCACAAGAGGTTTGTTGCAAGAGGTTGCTTAAATAAGCTCTTTGATTATCTTGTTGAAGTTTTTTTGTTCATTAGCATAATGAGAACTTCTACAAGTGGATCCTCAAATTCTTCTCTCTTCAAAAGATTCCTTGATGAATACATGAAGCAAGAATTGTCCACCATGATGGATATGGTGAGAGAAATGTATGAGGATTGAAGGAAGAGTAGAATTCTTAGAAAGCAGTTGAATTCCATGAAGGAAGAGAAGCAATTACTTGCTAACAAATTGCAGGAAATTGAGAGGGAACTTCATATTGCAAATATAAACCTGAAGAAGATGCATGAGTTGGAAACGCAGCTCTTTGTTGCCCAAGAAGCCTTACTCAAGTATCAAATTGAAGAAGAGGTATGTCATTCTAGTTTGTCTTAAAAGTCTTCTAAGAATGCTTGTATTGGTTCTTTTGAAAAGCATACTAAAGGCATAGGTTCCAAGCTAATGTCCAAGATGGGCTATGAAGGAAAGGGCTTGGGAAAGCATGCACAAGGTATTTTTGAACCAATAATGGTTGAGGAAAGGCATAAATATTTGAGTCTTGGCTATGGATAGTCTTATGGACAGAGTTCCAAGGCTGCCATGAAGGCCATTGAAACAGCCCCAAGAAGGAGTTTCATTTCATGTCCTCTACCTCAGAAGTGTGAAGGTTGTATCCAAGAGGAATACAATAGCTTGAAACATCAATTGGAAGATGCAAGTGTTCAGAAGCACACACTTGAACCAGAGAGCTGGAGAGACTCTAATAGCCTTGAAGAGTTTGATGGTGTTCCAAAGGGAGCCACTTCTTCATTTGCTTCACCTCCTCATGAAGGCAATAAAGGTGAAAGAGGTAGGTATAAATCTGGTTCTAATTATATTCCTTTTGATTTTGCAAATCATGATGAATTTCCACATAAGTCTGGGGAAAGAGTTGCATGTTCCTTTTTTGGTTTGGATAACCATGATGTTTCTAGATGTTGGAAGAGAATGGCCGCATATAGGAAGTAGAAGAAGGAAAAGAAGCAAGCAGCCAAAGGTCCATTGGACAAGGCAAATCATGCTATCAAGAGGATGCACATGCAGTGCGATTACTGCCATAAGGAAGGACATGTTGCTGCAAAGTGTTGGACACCAAATCCAACAATTCTTCCACCAAAGCTGAAGAAAGTGGAAAGAGAAGATGAAGCAATGGAAGTGAATATTCCATGAATGATGTGTCTCAAAATGATTCACATGTTGATGCTGGTGTGCAGGAAAAGGTAGTACATTTGAAAGGGATTGGTAAGGAACCGTTAGAATTATTATCCGATTAAGATTGCATGTCTATTGATGCATCTATATTATATTTCATTTCAGCTTCGAAAGTACAATGTGCTTAAGTGAAAGTTGAGGGATTAAATGCATGCATGAGCTAGAGATGAATGACCACAGGGATGTTGATGATTTCCTTGTTTTTGAACATGTATGTGTAATAAACTTGTAGGGTTGATTGCTTTGACATGCATGTGATGCCATGTTGACTTGAAAGATGTTAACTTGGTATGCAAATGGAGATAATGATGAATGTTTCATCTTTTGAAAAAGAGTCCTAATGGTCATTTTCTACATGCTTGACTTGAAGGGTCATTTGTTTAAAGGCATGTTTTGTGGGCTTGATATCTAGTCCATCATTTGTATGAAGATATAAGACATGGAGATGTTCACAAAATGTGAAATCTATTTCTCTTGTTGAAGTAGGAGTTAGTCCATCCAGTTGTTGTCTGTATGCATGTTGTTTTTGATAGTTATTGTTGGCAACTTGTCAAATAGGTATAAATGAAAGTTTTGTGGAGCAAATGTACTTCACATTTGTTGAACCACCTTGGATCAATGATCAAGGCAAAGAAGCTCAAACTACCTTCTATGACCATTTCAGTAGAAGTTCTGTAGGGAGGCAAGGAGGAAGACAGTTATTCTCAGGAAGACCAACCCATCTAAAGAAGGGAAGTGGTCTGAAACTTTGGTTCAAAGGCACTATGCAAAGGAAAGTGTAGGGAGGCTAAAAGAAGAGGGTGAGTCACTCTCATTTACTGTTAAGATCAATATATCAGTCTTTTGGAGACCAAAAGTTCTTTTAGTGGGAAGGCGTGATAAAAAATGGATCCTGGATAAACCTCTAAGTCTAAAAGACTTCATGCAAGTGGTAAAAGGTGCCAAATGGCACAAATCCTTTGTAAATCCGAGGAAAATTAAAGTTGTAGGTTACTCTCAGAAATAGTCTCATTGTAGAGATCTTGTCATTTTGAATCCAACGCAACTTGAATGGGTGAAAACGGACCCTGGATGAAGGAGTTATTGTAAAATGAAAATTGCCCAATGTCCTTAGAAAAGGAGGCAATTTCATTAAATTTCGAACTATATTGAAAATTTTGATTATAGTCTCAAGGGCCAATCCAAAGCTGACACATGGCAGGCTAGGTTTGGGCCATGTGGCCCACTCTAATTGGTCTAAGAAGCATTGATATTGCATTGGTAGATGGCTATATAAAGGAGGAACCTCAGGTCTTAAGGCATCACGACATTCGATTGCTGAAATATCGCATCACTTAAATCCAAAGGAAAAGGACTTACCCATAGGCATGGTGACTTTTCGATGTGCGATGGGTCGATCAAGTAGAGTTCGCAATTGGTGCTAGCATAGACCATTATATAAAGAGGCATCAGGCTTATGCGATCTACGATTGCAACTTGTCACATCGCAGTATCGTGTTGGCACAACACATGGAGTGCAGCCACATATATATGTATACGGGCGATCCAATGGCCGAACCTGATGGCGATATAAATCAAGTTTTATATATTTTAAAGTCCCTGAAAAGGAATTTTTAATGCATTTTCGTGTAGCTCACTTATTAAGTGAAATACAAATGGGAAGCATGATGCGATATAAACGGGACCTGAAAGGGTTCAGGAATGAAAATGTATAACATTTGAAATCTGCCAAATGCCAATTTTCAATGTATTTATGTGTATTTCATTAAATAACGAAATACAGAGGGACAGATCCATTTCGATAAGCGACACCGACCAATAGGCGGACCCGATGGGAGAATAGGGGGGAATTATGAAAGTTTGAAGTCCAATATATTAGGTTTTATGCAGATTTCCCATGTTTTCACGGTGTTTTCTTTGTAAACAGAGAACGACTATTACTAAGGATTCAAGTGCCGATTGCCCTCACCCGTTGTAGAAATAGGTGGCCACTTACCCTGAGTGCATTATACAATGATTATTGAATGCCAAAGAAGGGATTCGAACAAACATGTCTGGAAGTTGTAGATTCCAAAAGGGAAACCAACAAGCAGCCCAATTTGGCTTTTAAGCCATGAATGTCAAAGAAACAAGGCTACTAGGTTGTTGAACGGTGGCCAAGTTATTTTTTGCTACTGAATTCCGAAAGTAGTAGCAGCAGAGAGCCAAGATAGGAGAGCGATAGAGATCCAAAGAGATACTATGCAGGGGTTGCTAAATTGTTGATGGTGGCAAAGTTGCTGAAGCCGAGCACAAATAGGCAGTGCTGAGACAGCAACACAGAAGAAAAAGAGTAGCCTGCGGGGTCACTTGGAAACCAAGTGAAAATCCCAAAGGGCTGTGGATTGATAGAGATCCAAAGAAGCCAGAGTTGAAGAGCCAAGAGCCAAAGAGTTAGAGCCAAGAGCCAGAACCAAGAGCCAGAACCAAGAGCCAGAACCAAGAGCTAGAGAGCCAAGAGATAGAGCTTCAAGAGCCAAGGGATAACATGGTTTCTGAACCCACTATTTATGTATAGAACAGCAGGAGTTGGGCCAAGAGCTTGTAAAAAGACTTACACCATAATCCCAAAGAGCCAAGTCAAATTGACAAGAGCTCACGGAGACGTAGCCCAAGAGTTGTGGGTGAACTCCAAATTAATATTGTTGTTTCTATGTGTGTTTTATTGCTGCATTATCTCTACTATTTTATTTATTGTTATATGCATTTATATATCAGTTTTAGCACATTAATTTACAACACATAATCAGTTAAAACAAATACAAGCATACACCCATATTTTTGAGCATTTCTTAATTCCGCATTGGTTAATCAAATAAGACTTGGGAAAATTCAAGCTTTAGAAGTGGGATAGGTTCTTGTAAGCTAGACAAGAAGCCTAAGAGCCCCATTTTCAGATTAGGAAAGATACACAAAGAAACAATGCTATGTAATTTTAGCTTATAAACTTTATTTTATGATGCAAAGTATCAGTTATAGGTTTCTCAGACATCCATTTGGCTCACACATATAGGGACATGATGTAGGAGCATTCACCTCAACAATAACATTGTATTTTTGTAGACATAGGGGGTCTTGTGTTTCCAAGGAAGTTGGTTTCCTATATTTTGAATTAATGTAATTACTAAGGTTTTGAGTGATTTTAATGAGAAAAGCTAGAATAGGGACTTAATTAAGTATAGTGAGGCATATTTGTAAATGTTCTCGAATGTAGGAGAACATGAGAGAATTAGGATAGTTGAGAGATTGAGAGATTTTAGAATTAATTGTAAAACTTAGATTAGGAGTTAGTTCATGATTGTGTGGATTAAAGAGGATCCTTAGAGACAAGGAAGATATTTTAGCATTTACTTGAGAAGGTTATGGATCTAAAGCAGGAATTGGTTGTATAATCCTTTTGTATAAATGTAAGCCTAAAAGGCATAGTCAAGGGTTAGATGGTTACTCAGACAGGTCGAGAGTTAGATAGGTTTGATTGTAAGCTACGGCAGGTAGGAAAACAGACGCCAATGATTAGAAAATCAGGCCAAAGAGACAGAGAGTCTCATTATGTAATCATTTATATATATATATATATATATATATATATATATATATATATTCATATTCAATTCCTAAATTGTGTAGTGTGTGGTTTGAGTAATTGAATGATAAATTGTGTGTGGATTAGAGGTTCTACATAGTATATGTATGCAGGTGGAGTTATGGAAAAACATAGAGAAGAAGTAAGGATGAAGGATCATGTTGGATCATTGAATCCGATTGAAGGATCAATGTGAAGTTCAGGAGTGACAGTGTTAAAGAGTACGTGGAGTTAAATCAAGAGGGAGTTGTGTTGGAGAACAATCAAAGACCAGAAACCCTAGAGGAACCCGAAACCATAAAGAACTTTGAGAAACCACGTAAAGGCGAAGAAAGTAAAGGAAAGAAGGAAGGAAGTAAATGTGCACAAGAGTCGTTGGATCGTTTAGATCAACAGATATTAATGGCAGAAGAAGAATGGTGAAGGAATAGATCTGGATCGTCATAAGGACATATCTATTAGATCGGCGGTGATTAGCAACTACAGCGGTAGGAGAGTATAGATTTCCTTGATCGTGGTTGAAGTCCAGGACTCGCTCCTTGCTGTCCATCTCATATTCAACCTCTTATATCATAGTCAACTGCGGGGGTTAAGGCTGTTTTAATCTGTGTGCTAGTTGAAGTCCCGCAAACCATAAATTTGATGGCCTCTTATATCCAACGGATATCGGGTCATAAAGTGATCAAACTTTAATTTCAAAATTGGACTCGAGCATTTCTACATCAAGGATTTATATTCCTTATCGGCTTTGTAAGGGCACTTAAATGTCACGCAAGATTTCCATATGATATCGTTGTTAACCATTGGATCAAAAAGTACCTTGATCAACAGTGGAAGATCACCAATTAGTTTTGGTGATCGGGTGAACCATCAACCGTCAGATTGAAGGGTGAGATCAACGATGGAGATTGAAGCCGATAAGGCTTGGGCTTGAGCGGACCCGAGAATTTTATCAATGCGAGTTAAGTGATTTGAGTTCCGGTGGATGAATGGGTTTAAGTGGCGATACGACGCGATAGTCATTGATCTGATGGAGTGAAATCAACAATGGAGGCTGAATGTGATAAAGGTGAGAGTCGAAAAATTTGCAAGGTCATGGAATGGCAAAAAGGTAAGGTTTAAAGTACTTTATGTAATATTTCTATTGTACTAGAGTTATAATAGAAATAGCGGAGCCAAAGGTATTATGGTTTAAGTCGGGTTTTACCAAAGTCTAACCATGGTATCGTTAAGATGAGAAGACATTAAGAATTAACCAAAGGTTAAGAAGGGTTTAATAAAGCTTCACTCAAAAGGATTAATTAAGGTTAAGACTATGAACAGTCAATTAAAACATTTCCACATGAGATTTAATCAAGGGGCCTTAAACGTTAATTTATGAAGGTTTAACTAGGCAAGGTAATTGAAATTCCTGGGAAAAATGAGACTATGCATTTTATATGCATACTATGGGTAAAGTCGGCTTAGGATGGCATCATTTTGGTATCAGAGCAGAATTGTGGTTGAAACATTTGGTATCAGAACCACACAAAGAAATTATGTGTGAAACTTTCTTTGAGAAAATTTAGAACAGAATTATGTTTTGAAGGTGTGTATACAGGTGAATGGTGATGAAAGCGAGCTTGAAGAGATTAGATTTTAATCTGAAAAATAGTAGGCACACAGAGATAATGTGTAGCAGAACTTGCATATGTAAGGGAACAGAGGACAATCCATTCAAGGTGCGGGTGAATGGTAGAACAAGATCATGCAGAGATCTTGAAGGTGAGATGATATGTTTTGTTTTAATTTGATTTGAAGATTGAAGATTTTGTGGTCTTTATATTGTTGCATAGATAGCAGCATAAGAAGGTGATAAGATTGCAGCAACCTAGAGTAAGGAGTGCTCAATTGGTTCCAGAGGAAAGAACCAGAGAGATGCCAAAAGACTGAGCTCATAGGATAGAAGCTTAGTGTCACACAGAATGAGTCGATCTTGCCGACAAGATAGACCTTCCTAGAATCTAAAGAAGACCTAATGACAAGCAAACCAACCAGACACTATCTTTCTCTAAATATGCTTTTATAAATAATGGCAAACAAATGTGTTTAAGGCCTACCTCATGTCCAACGCAAGTTTGGGGATGCCTTCGCTCCTTTAATCGAAGTAAGTTCCTTTGTCACAAACCTGCAAACACAAACAAGGCAAATGATTAAATAGCACCTGAATAACCAGTATTATAAAACATATTTAACATGAAAATCAAGGAGTCCATGAAACAAATAACATGAGATACTTGTTGAGAAAAATGAGCTTGATTGTATTAATTCAAAAGAAGAAGAACTTTACAACCTTTGCCTTGACGCTGTACAAGCTCCTCCTAGGGTCCAACAAGAAGTCTCCTCTACTTTGAAAAGCTTCACTCACTCCCCAATTAAGCCAAAAAGGTATGTGATCTCTCCTCTTAAGCTCAAATAGGAAGTCTTGATTTCACCAGCATTTACCCTCAAAAATGTTCCGCTTCTAACCTCTCTAGCCACTAACCCAATGCCTCAATTTATAGTGCAATGGAGGGCAGTTACTAGGTCCTCCTTCAAAGGGATAGAATCCTCCTTCAAAGGGATAGCTCCTCCTAACAAGGGATTAGCTCCTTCTCTTTTGGGATGCATGAACCACTTTGAAGCGAACAATCCATGTCAAAATTCCTTCTAGAAACCTCTAGAATTAACCCAAAGTGAGTTTTTTAAGATAAAAATTGCACTTTTTGACTTTCACAGGGGTACGTACCCTCCCCTTTACATACAGAGCGTATAAGTACGCAGGTATTCTGAACAAAAGGTGTGGGCCCGCAAGCAAAAGTGAGAGAAAGTGTGGAACCAGAGTTACATTGCTTTTTTGATGTCTTTCTCTCATTTCCAAAGTTTGTTTTGAAGAGATGAGGTCTGAGACTTGCTTAGGAGGCTGGTATAGGTGATGATAGACGCATACCGACTGCAAATAATCAAGGTGACGATATTTTTGTGTAACACTTAGTGAGGCATATGTAGCAAGAAGGAGACTTGTTACTGCAGGGGTTTTGTTGCAGCTCACAAAGGCAATTACACAGAGGATGTGGGTAGAATTGCTAAGTAATGAAGGAAACTGATAAGACTTTCTAAGTGAAGGAAGAGGTGGTCAGAACCAAGTATTTCATTGTGATTGAAATACAAGAGGACAGTTGTGTTCTTAAAAGGTGCAGATGAGTTGAAGCCTAGAAGGAGCAGAGAGAAGTGCTCAAAAGATGTGCTAAAGACAGAGAACCAAGGGCTTGCCAAAATACCATGTACAGAGGAAATCTTGGTGGGGTAAGTGGCAACAGGGAGGACTTGTTGTTTTAGAGGCTTTAGTGCAACTCATAGTGAGTGAGTGAAGAACTCATAGAGATGAGGAAGAAGATGACTATTGATAGTCATAGCAGAGGTTCTGAGGAAAACCACACCAGAAGAAAAGTGAAGAAGGGGGATGCCAATGCAAATGGAAAGAGAATGAGTCAAGAGGAGCTTGAAAAGGAAATTGTAGAGTTAAAAGAACAACTCGATGCATTAAGGAGGATACTGGAGGAAAGCCAGAGACAAGGTTGGGTCTTGAGGAAAAGGGAAATAAAGTAGCATAAGTTACAGAGAAGGCTACAACATAAGCAAGTAAAATGGATGATGGAAAAACTCAGAAAAGCTGAGTTGGAAATAGAAGTTTCCATTTGTGAACCAAAACAGGGTGAAGTTCTAGCTGAAGATGAAGAATGGAGATCAATGAACTATTGGGATAGTTCAAAGCAGCATACTGAAATGTTACCAATGGAAGAAGATACACTGAGGCCTTATGTTTTTAGTTATAATAATTTTTTTGTGAGTGCAGGGTTTGCAGAGGATTGGAAGCCTTATGAAGTTGTCATAAAACCTGATAAAAATTACCAGATTTCAGAGGAAAACTTGGATCAACATACTGATGTATTGACAGAGGATGAAGAGTATCTTTCAAAGGATAAGTATTCTAGAGCAGAGTATGATGGAGAATGCCTCTTGAATGAGGAAAATATTGAATTGTTGTAGCAGAAAAAAGTTATTGATGAATTGATCTTTGGAACTGTTACAAAACAAGGACAATTCCTTGTGGAAGAAGGAGATGAAGATCATCCTGAAAAGTTGATATGTGAAACACTAGTTGAGGTTGTTGAGCCTTACAATTTTCAAACTGGCAATTGTTGTGTGAATACAGGGATTATAAGTGTTGAACAGGAACTTGTTTATGTGGAGATGAATGAGACAGAATTGTCTATGGAAGGTAGTCCAATTGAATCATTGGGCAATAGTGACCATGTAAAGGATGAAGCTGGAAATGAAGAGCATTGTGATAAGACACTTGCTAAATGTAAGGAGGAAATTGAATTACTAGAGAAGTTGCTAGGAGGGAATGGCAATAGAAAAGAAATGGCTACAACAATACTTAACTGTAGCAGAGGGTCTTTAAAATACATGGAGGCAAAAGAGTGTTTTGGTTCACAAACCAATAGTTTGTTTACAGGAACAATGCATAGAATGAATGAGTGCGATGTTGTGATTGAATAAATTGAACATAAGTTATTTAGATATGAAATGGAAGTTCAGAAGAAACAAGAGGGTAAGGATGTAAGGGTGGCAGTAAGGAACCAACAACTACAAAGTGAAGGTAACCAACAGAAGATGAAAGGAAAATTTAAAGAAGAGACTATGTTAGCTGGAAACATAGTAAAGGATCATCATTCCATCATGATGATAGGCACAGTGGAGATAACCAAGGAAGATGTTGAGGCAATCAATAAAGAAGAAGGACTAAACTCTCATCAAAGGATCAACGAATGGGAGAAAGAATTGGAGCTACTAGAGAAATGGCTGAAAGCACCAGTAGGGAAGAAAGAATCTGATGAAGATTGCAAAGGATATGCAAGAGAGGAAGAGAAAAGAGTCCAACAAAGAAATGAGATGGACATAGAAATTGAATTGATGATGGATTTGATGTGAAAAGTGTCTCAAAGGGAGAAGACAATAGTAAGAAAGCAAAGCAGCAGCAAGAAAAAGACAACAATAGGCTATAAGAGCATAACTAGTGGAGAAATGCAGCATAAAGTGTGGAGACCTAGAGAACAACAACAAACAACAACAAAAACCAAGGACAGACTATAGAACAAAGTATGGGATCCAAGAGGACACAGATCAGAAGCACATGATCAGGAGATCATGATTATTTTCAACCTTAAGAGTCTGATGTAGGAGCATTCAAATCAAAAATATCATTGTATTTTAGTAGACATAGGGGGTCTTGTGTTTCCATGGAAGTTGGTTTCCTATGTTTTGAATTAATGTAATTATTAAGGTTTTGAGTCATTTTAATGAGAGAAGCTAGAATAGGGATTTAATTGAGTATAGTGAGGCATATTTGTAAATGTTCTCAAATGTAGGAGAACATTAGAGAGTCGGGATAGTTAAGAGATTGAGAGATTTGAGAATTAATTGTAAAACTTAGATTAGGAGTTAGCTCATGATTTTATGGATTAGAGAGGATCCTTAGAGATAAGGAAGATATTTTAGCATTTTGTTGAGAAGGTTATGGATCTAAACTAGGAATTGGCTGTAGAATCCTTTTGTATAAATGTAAGCCTAAAGGCATAGTCAAGGGTTAGTTGGTTAGTCAGTCAGGTCGAGAGTTATATAGGTTTGATTGTAAGCCTACGACAGGTAGGAAAACATAGGCCACTAATTAGAAAATTAGGCTAGAGAGACAGAGAGTCTCATTATGTAATCATTTATTTATATATGTATATATGTGTGTGTGTGTGTGTGTATAGAGATTCAATTCCTAAATTGTGTAAGTGTGTGGTTTGAGTAATTGAATGATAAATTGTGAGTGGATTAGAGATTTTGCATAGTATATGTATGCAGATGGAGTTCAGGCAGAATACAGAGAAGAACTGAGGATGAAGGATCGTGTTGGATCATTGAATCTAATTGAAAGATCAATGTGAAGTTTAGGAGTGATAGTGTTTAAGAGTACGCGTAGTTAAATCAAGAGGGAGTTGTGTTGTATAACAATCAAAGACCAGAAACCCTAGAGGAACCCGAAACCACAGAGAAATTTGAGAAACCATGTAAAGGCAAAGAAAGTAAAGGCACGAAGGAAGGAAGTAAACGTGCACAGGATCCGTCAGATCATTTAGATCAATGGATATTAATGGTAGAAGAAGAATGGCAGAGGAATAGATATGGATCATCAAATCGATAGATCTGTTAGAACGACGGTGATTAGCAACTACGAGGGTAGGAGAGTAGGAATTTCCTTGATCGTGGCTGAAGTCCTGCACTCACTCCTGGCCATCGATCTCATATTCAACCTCTTAGATCACAGTCAACTGCGGGGGTTAAGGTTGTTTTAATCCATGTGCTAGTTGAAGTCCCGCAAACCATAGATTTGATGGCCTCTTATATCAAACAGATATCGGGTCATAAAGTGATCAAACTTTAATTTCAAAATCAGACCTGAAAATTTATATGTCAAGGATTTATATTCCTTATCGGCTCTGTAAGGGCGGTTAAACGTCACGCAATATTTTCGTCGGATATCACTGTTAACCATTAAAAGTACCATGATCAATGGTGGAGGATCACCGATTAGTTTCGATGATCGGGTGAATCATCAACCATCAAATTGAAGGGTGAGATCAATGGCGGAGATTGAAGCCGATAAGGCTTGGGCTTGAGTGGACCCGAGATGTTTATCAATGTGAGTTAAGTCATTTGAGTTCCAGCAGATGAATGGATTTAAGTGGCAATACGACGCGACAGTCGTTGATCTAATGGAGTGAAATCAACGGTGGAGGTTGAACGTGATAAAGGTGAGAGCCGGAAAATGTGCAAGGTCATGCAATGGCAGAAAGGTAAGGTTTAAAGTAGTTTATATATTATTTCTATTATAGTAGAGTTATAATAGAAATAGCGGAGCTAGAGCCATTATGGTTTAAGTCGGGTTTTACCAGAGTCTAACCATGGTATGGTTAAGATGAGTAAATATTAAGAATTAACCAAATGTTAAGAAGGGCTAAATAAAGCTCCACTCAAAAGGATTAATTAAGGTTAAGGCTATGGACAGTCAATTAAAACATTTCCTCATGAGATTTAATTAAGGGGCCTTAAACCTTAATTTATGAAGGTTTGACTAGGTAGGGTAATTGAAATTCTTGGGACAAATGAGATTATGCATTTTATATGCATACTATGGGTAAAGTCAGCTTAGGCTGGCATAAGGACATGAATAGGATATCATATAGACTATCAAAATATGGATTAGGAATGACTTGAGAAACCTAGGTTGTTCAAGATTGACAATATGGACACTCATATGAATACACACATAAATAATTGCTTAAATTTTTTTATTCTACTACAAAATTTTGTATAAGATAAAGTTAATTTGTAGGAGAATAGATTCTAAATTATATAATTCTGATTGTATTTTTTATTATGGGATAAAAATGTAATTTCTTTGATACAATTTATAGTTATGAACAAAAAAAAGTAATAGTATGATTAGTGATGTTAGTGGCTATAAGATAGATTTTGAATTCCTTAAGGATATGATTATGTAATTTTTTTTTATGTCAATAAAAATACAATTTTTTTTCTCATGGAGAGAAAACTTTGCAACATTGTGATTATGTCCAATTAATACATAGGAAGACACCTTTGGCATAACTACTATGATAAAAGATTTGAAATTTTATATATATATATATAAATACTTATATATATAATACCCCGACAAAGATAGTATATATATACTCTATTTACATATATAAATATTATATATATTATATTATATACTATATCCAATTAATTACATAGGAAGAACCTTTGGCAAACTACATTGATGAAAAATTTTGAAATATATATATATATAATATTATATTATATATATATAATATATATAATTTTTAGTTTTAAGGTAAGGGAGGGGTTTAAAAAGTCTATAAATTCATTTTCTTTTATATATGGGGTAAATCTTCATTCTGATTTACATATATTTTGAAATTGCCTCCAGTTCTTCATTTTAGAAATCAAGTTTCATTATACCAATTTTTGAAAGATGAGATACAAAATTCCTTCTAATTATATGAACATTATGATTATCCCCACTTTATTCAAGTTAAATGGAATTATTTTGTGAAGGAATATTAGTATACATGCTAGAAAAACACAAAAAAAGAGCTAAAATTCAAGTTGGATTTAAGATCTATCATTAAGTTTTTGACCACCTTGGTACACTTAGAATCATTGTGGAGAAGTGTTGCAATAATAAAAACTAATCTCCTATGTTATTTTGTTGACTTTGTAAAATATTTTGACATAATGCTCATGACTAACCTTTGGAATAGATTAGAAGAGCTCACAGTTTATTTCAAGTTTAAAGCTACTATGATAAGGTTGTATTAGAGTATAATTTCCAACTATAGGAACTCTAAGGGATGATTAAAATAAATTGATTGTCATATAGAAGTTAATGTAAGGTTATTGTTTATCTCCATAGATTTTGAGATATACATGAACAAGTTAGATGGTTGTTTGGGAGAAGTAGGTCGTGTTTTCCTAACTCGAGTTGGTATACTCATCATCCCTCTTATTCATGCTAATGATATTGTTCTTATGACAAGGAGTCCCTATGATCTTGAGAAGCAGCCAAAAAATTTGAAAGATTTCTACTCTAGCATGGTTGTGACTACTAACACTAACAAATTGAAGGTTATGACAATTAAATTAAAAAATATCACTTATAGTAATTTCATGTATGATAAAAATAGCATAGAGAAAGTGACTTCATGAAAATATCTCAAAATTGAGCTTCATCACAAGCTTATAAATAAGCTGACCTTTGGTTGTCAAATAATTAAAAACTCCACTTTGAGACTCTAATCACTCATCTTGTATTATATGGTTGTGAAGTTTGAGGTTGCAACATCTCTAAAAAATTATGGAGAAAGATAGAGAAAATGCAAAAATATTTTGTAACTTATAATCTCATAATTAAAATGAATACGTTATCCTATCCTCCTCATTGGAAATCATTTTCTCTCATTGAAAACCCAGCTATGAATAGATACCTAATGTACAATAACATTATAAAGAACATGGAAGACAATATACCTCATTATATTGCTTCAAAATCTAGACAAAACCATCCATAACCGAAGTAAGGTTGGCATAGAGATGTTAAATCATGGCTAAAGTATTATGGAATAAAAGAATAGGTCACTTTATAATATAACAATGATATAAAAAATATTATTAAATCTAAATTTAAGAAAAAATCGGGGTCTCATAATGAATTAGAGGATAAAAGAAATTAAGATAGTATAAGGAGGTCATCAAACCTAATCTAGAATACCAAAAGTATCTCTTTGTTTTGACGATTGTGAAGAGGAAAATCAACATTGCTAAACTAAGAGAAAACTCTCAAGCTCCGTAATGAAACAAGGCATTGGACAATTCCTAAAATGTTGTGGGTTGAAGGAGTTTGTTAGCTTTGCGACAATAAGAGGGTTGAAGATTAAAATCACTTTCTCTTCAGATGTCATATTACACTTACACTATATCACAATTTCAAAATATTTCTTACAATACCCATGTTCCTATCATTTTCACTCATAAAAATTGTTGTGATTTAGGAAAGGGTTCTCTTAAAAAGATTCTAAAGAAAAATAGAACTATAAAGCAAATCAAGTAATTTCTTACCTTTATTAAGGTATATTAAACCAAATATAGTCTCAATCAATGTTAATCATCATCATATCAATAATTTGAGTTTTTTTAATATATTAAAATACTTAAAAGTAAATTTCTATGACAATTTTTAGTAGAACCCTAACTTTCAAAAAAGATTTTGAGAGATTTAAAAAAAAATAATAAAAATTATTCAAATTATTTCTTTATTAAATTTATAATGCATATATCATATTCCACCCTAATAATTACCATTAATATAAAACCTTATAGATTATAAGTTACATTGCTATTAAATATATTTTATTTATTTAAATCATGTGATACATGTAGTTTAATTATATTATTAACAATAAAGTGACCTCTTTTTGTTAGGTCTTACCAAAGCTATGTATGAAGCATGGAGATATCTTTGTAAGTTGCATGACTAAGTTTCAATCTACCCGTTCTATTTTATTATGAAAAATATTTCATGACATGACATGACATTGGTACTTGATTTCCATGGTCCCAAACTTTCAGTAATAAGTGAAACCATGTATGGCCCAATCCTAACAGCTATGACTAACATTCCTTACAATGAATATAGACAATGTTTAAACACTGATAAAACACACTTTCTTTAAATACTCCTTGCTTTCTATAAAACACACTTTCTTCTTTCTTTCCCGGTTTTTTTTTATACCGTGTTTATGAAATATGCAAAATATATATATATAATCATTTTTTAATGGAAAAAAGCGCTTTATAAAAATGATAAGCGTGCAGTACATGTAAGAGATGGTTCAATGTATTGACAACTAAATATGAAAACTATCCCTTTCCTGTCGTCGTGATCATTAAATTTTGGTTACATGAGGAGGACCATTTGGAAGACAATGGTAATGTTCAGTTACATCAAGAGGACCATTTGATTTGGAGAGCAAATGGAAGTTACTTAGCGTATCAGAATCTTTTACCTTTTCTTATCTTTAAATTAAGAAGATAATAACGACTGCGGAATCGGCTTTAAATTAAGAAAACGTGAGCGACTACGGCATCGATGACATGGAAAGAAAAGGAAAAGCAATGATTAATGTAAATATAAATATAAATATGAAAACAAGTTATTTATTTATACCAACAAAAACAATTCATTTACGCGAGTCACCACCACATTTTTGCACTAATGAAAATGAAGCATCACATGTTAGAGGATGAGGTATCACCATCTAAATGCCTGTTAATACCATTCTCAATAAATCATCATCAAAATACTTTTAGCATAAACTTCTTCTTACTTGGCGTATACACTTAAAATTCACCTATCTTCCAAATTCCCATTACTTTTAGCATAATCTGTGACGTTTTTATTAAAGTTGTACCATGTCATTTAGAGTTGCGTATTTGATTTCTGTGAATTTAATAGTATTAAATTAATAGGAAAGAAAAAAACAATCAATGAGGTGTAAAATATAATAGGTTGGATATTTTAGATTAATTTATTCAATCAAATCAATTGCATGAAAATGAGCAGATACAAGATTAGGAGTATCTTATACGAATTTTATTTAATTAATAAATTAATGTAATGAATGATTTTTTAATTAAAAAAATTTAATATAATTTAAATTAAAAATTATAAAAATAATTAAATGATGTAGATCAAATTTTTTGGTGTACAATGTGTTGTCATTTATCTGTTGTATTATGTGTTGTTATTTATTTGTTAGA
>APFE030678961.1:39441-114262 GCA_000404065.3 Pinus taeda
GAGGCAACAAGGGAAAGAACAAGGCAGATAGAGTTCATTTTGGAAACAAGGGAGAAGGTTTCAGTATAGTCAATGCCTTCAACTTGTGAAAAACCCTTAGCAACAAGATGAGCTTTATTTTATCAACTTTTCCATCTGGTCCAAACTTGGTTCTGTAAACCCAATTGCATCTAATAAGTTTTTGTCCCTTCGGAAGAGGAACAAGATCCCATGTATCATTTGCCAATAACGAACGATATTCTTCATTCATATCTGTGTCCCAAATTGGATGGCCTGAAGCTTCTGCAAAGGTATCAGGATCATAATTCACTGAAGCTTGAGCCAATAAAGAAGAGGCTCTATCGAACTAAGAACATGTACGTCTAATCTGTAGGATCACTGGCAAGAGCGCTCGCTGCATCCTGAGTAGCACAGACCCATTTTGGAAGTTGAGGAGTTGAAGGAGGATCCTGAGAAGGTGGGGGAGGATTTTCATCCTCGCTCTCATCATCTGAAGAAGAAACATTTTCAAAAGTAGAAGAGATAGAGAGAGTTGGCACATCTGTCTAACTAGGCTCGTAGTTCGATATATTTTCAACAAACTTTACATATCTTCTAATGATAACATTTTTGGACTTAATTAGAATAAGTCTATATCTTTTGACATCTTCAGAATATCCAACAAAAATACATATTTCACTTTTAGGTTCTAAAGCTTTATGTTTCTCATCTGGAATATGGGCCCATGGTTCACTTCCAAAAACAGGAAAGTGACTTACATCTGGTTTAATTGAGCTCCATGCTTCTTCTGGAGTGATATTCTTTAAAACCTTGGTAGGAGTGCGATTTATTATGTAATTTGCACAGTTAATTGTTTCTCCCCAAAAATTAAGACTAAGTCCTTTAGATTGAAGCATACAATTAGCCATTTCCTTTAAGGTGCGATTCTTCCTTTTAGCTACACCATTTTGTTGTGGAGTATATGGAACAGTATGTTGCATTTGGATTCCATGCTCAGTGCAAAAGTTGATGAAGTTGTTTTTAACATATTCTCCGCCATAGACCATCAAAGCCTTAAATATTTTTTGGAGGAACACCTATCCTCACCACAACAAAATAAATGGCTAGCCAAAATGTTGGGATATGATTATGAGATAATTTACAAGAAAGGTCGAGAAAATGTTGTAGCGGATGCTTTATCATGCCAATTTAAGGAGGAAAGCACCCTGCTAGCAATCTCTCTTCCCATTCCAGAGTGGATTGAAGATGCTCACAAGGAATGGTTTTCACATCCTTTGGTCTCCCAACTCATTAATAAATTGCAGGCAGATCCAAATTCCACAATGGGCTACTCTTGTCAGGATGAGATTCTTCGCTACAAGGACAAAGTAGTGATGTCACCAACATCCACCCTTAAAAGTCGCATTTTGGCAGAGTTGCACTCATCTCCCACTGCAGGCCATTCAGGGTTTCAGAAGACTTATGCCCACATTCGATGTTCATTGGTTTGGACATGCATGAAAAAGGACATTCTTACTTTTGTAGCTGAGTGTGATGTGTGTCAGCACCACAAAGGAGAAACAGTCAAATCCCCAGGCACATTACAACCATTGCCCATCCCTGCCTCAAACTGGATGGAGGTTTCTATGGATTTCATTATGGGTCTTCCAAAGTAAGGTAAGAAGTCAGTCATCATGGTGGTTGTGGACAGACTTTCTAAGTATGCTCATTTTTGCGTCCTACCCTACCCTTTTACACTAGCTTTGGTGGCTCAATCTTTCATGGACCAGATCTTCAAATTGCACGGCATGCCCACTTCCATTGTGTCTGATCATGACCCGATCTTCACCTTTAAATTTTGGTAGGAACTCTTCAGGCTACAAGGTACCCAACTACAACTCAGTACTTCCTATCATCCCTAAACTGATGGTCAAACTGAAGCAATCAACAAATGTCTGGAGACCTACCTCAGGTGTTTCACTTCAGAAAAGCAACATCTATGGGTACAATGGTTACCTCTATTCGAATGGTGGTATAATACTAACTATCATGCAACCACCAAAATGACTCCATATGAAGCAGTTATGGTCAACTCCCCCCTTCACCTAATTCTTATATCCATGGATTTTTGAAGGTACAAGTAGTGGATCAACTACTACAGAACCGTGCAACCATGCTAGCCCACCTCAAAGAGAATCTCCATCAAGCTCAAAATCGCATGAAGCAACAGACAAACCAACATCGTTCAGAGCGCAAATTTCAAGAAGGGGATCAGGTATTCTTGAGGCTACAACCATATAAG
The DNA here is from genome assembly GCA_000404065.3 of Pinus taeda. Classification (NCBI taxonomy): domain Eukaryota; kingdom Viridiplantae; phylum Streptophyta; class Pinopsida; order Pinales; family Pinaceae; genus Pinus; species Pinus taeda. The sequence continues at coordinate 41,723 of APFE030678961.1, forward strand.
CAAACATCACTCAAAGACAAGGGTTGTCAAAAATTATCTCCAAAATTCTACGGACCGTATCAAATACTTCAGTGCATCAGAGAAGTAGCCTACTAGCTAGCCTTGCCACCCACTGCAGAAATCCATCCTGTCTTCCATGTCTTATGCCTCAAGAAAGTGGTTGGGAACCATTGCAGAATTCAAACCAATCTACCGGAATTGGATGAAGAAGGTTCAATCTGGCTCCAACTTGAACAGGTTCTTGACAGGTGAGAATGGCACCTACATGGCCGCACAATCAAGGAAGTCCTCGTCAGGTGGAAAGACACCTCTCCAGAAGACGCGACTTGGGAACCAACCACTATTCTTCAGCAGTTTCCGCAGCTTCAGCCTTAAGGACAAGGCTATATTTATGGGGGAGGGCATGTTAGGGTCCAACCCTAACCCCCTTATTTATGTAATAGGGTCGAGTCATAGTTATAGTTAGTTAAAGAGTCAATAAAACCCATATTAATAATTGTAAGTGGTTGACCCGCATTTAAAGAAGGGACCATTGTTAGTTGCAAATGGGCCATGGTATTAGATAGATAGTATTAATAAGAACCATGGTACTAACCCATGGTATTGCATGTATGAATCCTATATAAAGGATAAAGACTCCCCTTGAGGAGCGTCATGTCTTATTTCGTAATTGAGCCCAACTCTATTGGAGGTTGCCCCCTCGAAGAGGCAAGTGAACATTGCTTTTCTTTCTGAATAATAAAATACATGATGCTATTTCTTATTGTTCTGTGTTCTAGGTATATTTCTTCGCATATTTTGTATTCTGGTACCTTCTCGCATGTCAAGAGCATAACATTTTCTTTTAACAATCCATTGATATCATTGATATGGATGTCTCTCAAATATAAAGCTTCTAAGGAAATTCTTTTCCTATAATCCATGATCTTATGTAATTCAAGTTATTAATCTATTTGGTTTAAGTATGTAAATAAATATAATCCTTCCAACTTTATTAACTCAACCTTGGGATAGTGGATCTTCTTAGGAGTCTATCCATGATTAGATCCAATATCATAGTTGAATTGCCCATCTCAATTTTTTGTATTTTTATATAGAGTCACATTATTACTTCTATGGAACCTCACATCTACTGAATTTCTAAGCATGTCTTCCATGAATTTATTTAATTGTTCCAATTTCCATTTTATTTCTCTTTCCCTTAATCTTAATACTATATTTCCATTATTCCACATTATGTTCCAATTCATTTCTATTGGTTTTTGTTGAAGGGTTGGATAACCGATGCTGAATAGTAGGGATTAAACCCAAAAAAGAGACTTAATTGCACTCTTCCATGTTTGGCATAGAATAATGATCTAAATTAATGGCCCAAAATATTTTAGATGAACTTTAAAAATTGTTTTGATTTTATTCCTCCTAATTTTTTATTTTATTTTATTTATTTATTTATAATTATTTACTAAAAAGAGACTCAAACTAAAGAGTTTGAACAACTCTATGCCAAAGGTAAATATGTTTTTATGTAACCTTTTTTCACCGAGAATTTCACGTTTCTATGTAAATATTTTGTCTTTCATAATATTATACTTGCTATTTCAAAGTTTCCATGTTACCGAACTTTTTACTAATAGGTGCAACCTTGTATGGCCTATTCATGCTAACCCTTCCATTTTAAGTTGAAACCCTATTCCTAACATCTATGACTAACATTCTTTACATCAATGTTTAATGATTACATACTCAAATAAATACTCTTTACCTTTTATATCATTATTAAGTGACGTTTCAGCGAAGGATAAAACACATTTTTTTTCTATTCCGTGTTTTTTAACACTGTGTTTGTGAAAGAAAAAAACTCCTAATTGAAGTGGTTAGTGTTGTAAATATAAATATTGAAACTAATTCAAACAAATATTATAATAATAAATATATTTAGTTTATGTGAATCACCATCACACATTAAAAATAATTAAAAAACCAGAATGTTGGAGTGTTTGTATTGTTTTTTAATGATGAAAATAGATTGAGTACTATTAAAAATCTATATGGTAGATAAATGTCTTTGGGATTAATCACATATTAGGATTTGGACATTTCGAACCAACTAATGTGGTTCATTCTCACGACAAGGTGAGAAAATCATACAATCTTCCAGTATAAATAGCAGGGATGCAAGATGGTCCAAGGTGAGCCAGTGAAAACTAGTCGTTGGAAATTAGTTAGACAAATAAGTAATTTACTTATTTATGTTTTTTATTTAAAAATGATTAAATAAAAATAAATGTTATGAATACTAATAAAAGTAATAAAGCTATAAGATGAAAACTAGCTGTTGGAAATTAGTTAGATAAGTAAATAATTTATTTATTTGTAGAATTTATTTAATTAAAAATTATTAAATAATCTAGATGTTGAAAAATAGATGTTATGAGATGTAAATATATTGAAAAGAAGGTTAAGAATAATAGTGTTTATAATAATAAAGCTATAAGTAATGGGTAATATTAATCCATTAATAGAAATAGGGATATTTAAAAATAATAAAGTTATAGTTAAAAATAAAATAAAAAAATAACGATGATTAGTTTCAACATAACCCCTAAAATAAACGAAAAAGGTGTAAAATGGCCAGATTTAATCTCAAAGGAATAGTAATTAATAAGTATTATAGATATATAGACATAACATCATAAGGGGGTTAAAAAATAATAAGGAAACTCAACTAAAATATTATATTATAAATATTAATGAATACAATTTGATGTTAATTAAAAAACATTAGAAAAGAGGATATAAATAAACAAAGAGGAGGAAAGAATCAAGGAGAAAGAGAGAATTAAAATATGTTAAAATAATAAAAAAGGGGGGCATAAAAAAAGGGAGGGGAAAGAAAGATAAGAGGATCATAAGGAGAGGGTCGAAATCCAACTTTTACTCATTTTCCAGCCATCATCTCTATTGAGATTGCTAGCATGCTTCTCAATCTCAATATAGTCTGCCTAAGCTTCCTATGGTTGAAATGATCCACCCTGGCAATGACTCTAGATTCCTCGATACAGACATGGTGTTTGGATTTCTCTGCATCTTCAGTGAGCGCTGACAAGTGGGAACGATTGTGTCTTATGTTTGCAGCGTGTTCACGGATCCTCTGGTTTATAGATCAACGTGTTTCCCCAATATACAGAATACCACAGGAACACGAAATCAGGTAAACGTCTTTCATGTACTTTGGGTTGATGGGGTCTTTAACCGAACCAAGAGCATTTCTAATGTTCCTCAGAGGTTTGAACGAAGAGGAAACATTATTCCGCCTAAGGATATGGGCAATCCTATTAGTAGTCCCTTGGATGGATGAGAGATTAACCTTGGAGATAGTATCCAAACGAGCAGTTTTAACTCTAGATTCTTTATGGGCCCTTTGAAAGGCCTTGAGGCTCTTAGTTCTACTGTACCCGTTATTTATAAAAACCTCTAGGAGATGAGATTTCCCCTGCTCCAGGTGGTTTTCATTAGAGATTCTCAGAGCATGGGTAGCTAGGGTGTTGAGAATGCCAAGTTTTTGAGCAAGAAAATAATGAGAACTAGCATGAAGATATTGTTCCATATGAGTTTTTTTACAAAAGGCTTGGTGAGAAATGGAACCATCATCCATTCTAGTGAGGAGAATGTCTAGGAAAGGAAGATGACCGTCAACCTCAACTTCCATCATGAACTTGATGGACTCAAATTGGGAATTAAGGTGGTCTAAAAACAGATCCAACTTTCTATGACCATGGGGCCAAATGACGTAAGTGTCATCGACAAACCTCTTCTATTTCTTAGGGCAAAATTGGGCAGAGGCTAAGGGCTAAGGCATTGGTCTTAAAATATTCCATAAAATTGTTAGCAACAATAGGGGAAAGAGGGGAACCCATCACAACACTACAGGTTTGCTCATAGAATTCACCCTGGAAACAGAAAAAGGTTGAGGTGAGGCAGAGGCCCACCAATTTGGCAGTGTCCTCATTAGCGATCGGCGTATGACATCAATGGCTTCTTGAATAGGGATTTTGGTATATAAGGAGACAACGTCAAAGCTAACAAGCATATCACCGGGCTCCAGCCTTACATCCTTCCATTCCTCAATAAACAACATAGAGTCCTTAACATAGGAATCAATACGACATCTCATAACATCTATTTTTCAACATCTAGATTATTTAATAATTTTTAATTAAATTAAATCTATAAATAAATAAATAAATAATTTATTTATCAAACTAATTCAGTTTTCATCTTATAGCTTTATTACTATTATTAGTATTCATAACCTTTATTTTATTTTAATAATTTTTAAATAAAAAATATAAATAAATAAATTACTTATTTCTCTAACTAATTTCCAACGGCTAGTTTTCATCAATGGATGTTGGACCATGATGCATCCCTGCTATTTATACTTAAAAATTGTATGATTTTCTCACCTTGTGATGAGGATGAACCACATTAGTTGGTTCGAAACGTCAACCAAATCTTAATGATGTGATTAATCCGAAAAACATTTATCTACACTACAGATCACAAAAGTTTTAGATCTAACATCTATATAATACTTAAGCCACTGAAATTTGAACTATGTATCTTAGATTTTTAAAAATGTATATCAAATTTTATTATAATTTTACTGAAATTCCCATTATTTTCCCACCTAATTTATAAATTTTTTAGAATGCAATATTTTTGAGTTCGTCTATGTATTTCCCACTGAAAATGAGGCACCACATGTTAGAAGATGAGCTATCACCATTTAAATGACTTTGAACAACATTATCAACCAATGATCATCATAGGAGCTACAGATAGCGACCACGAAAGGACGAGGTAATAAGTACAATGATATATAAACTTCTCCTTATTTCGCGTCGACACGTAAAATTCACTTACTTTCGAAATTTCAAGTACTTTTAGCATAACTTGTGACGTTTTTATTAAAGTTATACCATGTCATTTAGGGTGGGGTATTTGGTATTAATATTAAATTAATAAGAAAGCAAAAACCATTCAGCAATGTGTAAAATATAATATTTTAATTTTCTAAAATTAATTTATTCAATCAAATGAATTTTATGAAAAAGAGCAAATACAAGATCAGAAGTATATTATAATGATAAATTGTAATTTTTTTTAAGGTTATATATAAGTTTTAATTAATTTTATTAATGTAATTGCATGTCATTTTTTTTAAAAAATAAAAAATAATAAAATAAATTCCAATTAATATAAAATATTAACGGTATAATTAATTAATTAATTAAATAAATGTATGTATGTATTTTAATATAAATATATTAATATAATAGGAATGTGATTCAATATAGTTTTTATTTATTATATTAATTAATTGATCAAGGTTGTGTTTGTTATGGATTTTATTGTTTTAATGGGTTTATATTTGGGGTTTTTGTAACAACCCTCGTGAAAATTCCATGTAATAAAAATTAAAAAGGAAAAAATAAGATCACTAGTAAGGGACACGTATTCCAAGTTGAATGTTATTGGGAAAAGATATTCTATTGGTCATCATTGGATGTGGTTATGGCTAAAGGAAATTGACAAAGACATAAAAAGGAAAAAATACATTTTTGATACATTTATTTATGAAAATAAAGGAAATTATGAGAAAATTAAGGTGAAAGGTCACAAGCTACATGTGAGGAGGAAAATGAAGGAAGATAGTGGAAAATGAAAAAAGTAGAGGCCTCATTAATAAATCACGATCAATTGGTCAACTTTTGTTAGTTCAGTTTAGGAGCTCTCTCATTATGGAACACTTAGAGTTTTCTTAGAGCACTCTAGCTCGGAGCAAGGAAGAAAAAGCAAGCAAAGGGAAAGGAAAGTGTTGTCGCTCCCAAAGATAGCCTCAGATTGCTTACAAGGCTAGTGCATGGGCACATCTAGTTTTTTTGTGTCTCAAATGACTCTCAGTAAAATGTAGACATCACATGTATTCTATATGTATATATAAAATGGAGTGGATTGTCTCATTCATATAAAGAAGTAAGACATGAATTTCAGGTACTTCTTCAAATGTAGAAATCACAGAAATATATGCATAAAATAGTGGAGGCCGAGTAGTTCAAGGACATACAGTTTAATAAGCTTTTATAGAGCAATGAGAGAGGATAAGAAGAAAAAGAAACTCATCACATAGAGATTAAATCATCAAAAATTCTACTTTTAACACATAGAGTTTGACGAATTAAGGATTTCTACACTTATTTGAGTTACGCGTAGAAATAATAGATAAAAGAGGGACTGAATGCTATGACTCATGTAGCGCAAATTTAAAGATATAAGTTCAATAATCCATATAGCCATGTGTATTAATAAGTCAATACAAATGAATCTGTGAAGAAGTATGAAATATTTTTAACATCTATGATTGCATGAATTCAGAGAAGAAACATTAACAAAATGGGTTTTAACAGAGAGATAACATATTGTAATACTCGAAGGGGGAATCACCACCATTTAGCCGATATTCTAAAAGATCTTTATTATAAAGTCATATAGTCTGAAAATAAAAAGCAACGTTTTCTTTAGAATTTTTTAACCTTTCTAAAGTGTTGCTTCCCCCTATTTATTTAGGGAGGGGGAGTGTTGAACATTTACTACATCAAAATATCTTTGATTGGGTCTTAGCTGTCAGGTCCACTAGTTGTCTTGGCCAAGGATGGCTCTGTGGCCCAAAAACATTACAAAATATTAATTGCCTCATTAAAGAGCGACATATTATAGGATAACAAATCAATTGACAATAAGATGAACAATGTTAACAAAATATCTTCTTGCCCATCCCTGTGATCGCTTTTGCTTCAGGTTGTAGTTTGCTCATGATATGGCCTCCTGTGTTGCTCAACTAACTCCCATCATTTCTACCTTTACTGCTTGAGCCATTCATCCTTCAAAGCTAGGAGTGGGCACTATCAGTTTCATGTTGTAGAACTGAAGCAGAGGACTGTTGGGTGGTACTTCATCTTCCCTCTATATGGGGGCACCATGTTGGATCATCAAGGATTCTCGACCTACCAAGTCCTTGTTTAATTCTATCACCCTCGACCCTGGTTTCGTTTCAGAGAGGGAATTTCTAGATCAACCCATGTCAGGTTTGAATGCTTCATCTTCCTTATTAAATGCCACAGGTACTGACCTACCACACCTTTAAAGTTTTGTATTGCCTGGTCGTAGAGTTCTCATATCGAGATTTCTCACTGAAAATATTTTACACAACGGGGCCTCCAAATCCACTTTAGTCCCCTTTGCTTCATGTGACTGGGGGCTATGACTAATTGCTTAGTCCTTTGGGCGCTAGGGCCTTCAGACTTCCCTCCAAGGGTCTTGTTCCTATGTTACACAGAATCCCGCACACTGGTGGCTTATAATGCTTTGCCTTTGATATCTCCCCTTGACCCTTGCAATCATCGATTTGTGATATTGGGCCCACCTGAGGAAATCATAATACAGGAGAGAGTGCGAGGATAAGTGATTTTCGGTGGGGGGCCTAAGCGGAAATTGGAAAGTGAGGGGTGGTGCAAAATGATATGAGAGGGACATGTAGTGGCAGGGCATGGTAGGGAAACCACTTTTCCGAATGCCCCCCTCACTTATAAAGGGAAACATGGCGAGGGGCCGAAAAGGCCTGGGAGACGTTGATCTATCAGAGTCAACGTGGTTCGTCTAGAGATGAGGGTTGTTTAGTTGATGACGAAGGGGGGACCCTAGGATTGATAACATCATCAGTGCCACGTGGCACCTTCTGAGTGGTGTCACACATCACTGATATACGTCCCCATAGGACCCCTGAAAATGACGAATCGACATGCCACATGTCCTCCATATTGCCACGTCATGCTGACACCGGTGACCATGTGTATTCATTTGGACCAATGATATTACGCCATGTGGTCTCCTTGGAGGAGAGAGAAAAGGCGTGCCTACCTTTGGTTTTACTACTAATTTCCTTTGTAAATTAGCATTGAGCCTCCCCTGTTGCTTTAACACTATCAACATATTCCCTCGCAATTTCTTAAGAATGGCCCATTGGACCCGCCGGTCACCGATTTTCCAATATTCAAGCTCTACCCCTTTGTACTGCACTTTGGAATCTCATTGATCGTCGATTTGCCGATATTAGAGTTCTGAATTTTGCAATTGCCGATATCAGTGATCACTCCATCGCAGGTTTGTTGTGTCATTCCTCGCTGCTGCTGTTAGGAAACTGCAATCACGATTTGTGATCTACTCCTAGACCTCCGATAAGTTCTTTTTCTTCATTTAAGAGGCAACAAAACCCTTGAACTTCACTAGGTCATATCCTCTGATCTAGAATTCCATTTTTAGACTTCCATATACCATTGGAAAGTTCATTCCAAGCACTATGCAATGGATGGGGTATGATTTCGCTTTGCGTGCCTCTCTGGCCTGGAAGATGGTTTTAAAATTCACTGCTCTTTGGCACTTTAAACAACTAAAAACTCATAATGTAGTGATTGACAAAATTGGATCCAACTAGGAGCAATGCCTTTCTAACAAGGTGTTGAGAACCTAGAGACTGTGAACTTCTCCTTTGGGCATGGAGTCTTTTTGAAAACAACGATAATTTCGTGAAAGTGGAATTTTCAACATAAACTGGAAATTTCATATAACAATTACAATACAAACACTGGTATTTCCAATGAGTGCAAGACATGTACCTCTAGTTTTGGAAATAAATTGTGAGGTACTGACCATTTATCGGCAGTAACAGTGATTCACTATCCAGATTTTCAAGCATGTACATTTTATTTCCTCTCTCTTTTGCGATCTTGAAAGGACCGAACCATAGTGGATCAAATTTTCCATGTTTTCCTTTGTCTTCTTGTCGGATGTCCCATCAGAGAACTAAATCTCCCGGTTGAAGAGGTTGATCCTTGGCTTTCTTGTCAAACATGGATTTCATGTTTTGTTGGTAATTTAATAATTCCTCCCCCACTTGCTCTCTGTTTTCATGAAGCTCGACCAGTTGATTTATCCTTCGTTTCAAGGCACTTGGCTCCTCCTTAGCTTCTTGTAGTAACTTCGCCATCGACATTGCTAATTATATTGGGAAGAACACAATCTTACCATACACTAGCTCAAAAGGAAATTTCCCCATGGACCGTTTAGGAGTTACTCGATCCATAGGGAAAACTTTAGTTGAGAGTCCCAGTTCCTCTAATTCTCGTCGATGGTCTTCTTCAACACCCTCACCACAGTTTTGTTTGAGAAATCATCCAAGTCATTACTTTGGGGATAGTAGGTAGCAGAGTACTTGAAAATGATATTAAATTTCTAGCAAAAGTTGTTGAACTTGGTGGATTTCAAGACCTGAGAATTATCAGTGATAATTTTGATAGGACAACAAAAGCGAGATAATATGTTCTCCTCCATAAACTTGATTATTTCCAAGTTTGTAGCATTTTTGGCTAGGATGGCCTCTGCCCACTTGGTGAAATAATATGTGGCCATTAATATCCACTTGTGTTGGCCACTGGATGGTGGGTTTATTTCTCCTATGAAATGTAGTCCCCATTGACTAAAAGGTTCTTCCACATGTACTGGATTCAGGGGGAGAGGAGAAAGCTTTTACCTCTTGGTAAACACTTGGCACTTCTCGCACGACTTGACCTAGGAGTGAACATTTCCAAATAGTGTAGGCCAGTAGAATCCTGTCTTGAGGAATTTATGTGCCGTGGCCTCCCAGTTGTAGTGACCTCCACAAACTCCTCCACGAAAATCTTCAATCACTTTACTAGTTTTGCCCTCTACCAGACATAACAAGAATACTCCCACCGTAGAGTAGACCATCGGATATGATATATTTTTGCACTTGCAATCTTAGAGTTCAGTATTTGGATCTATCCAATGCCAACGAGTACCTTAGGAATAAGAGATAATGAATGATGTTCTTATACCAAGGCAATTCCTCATATTTAGCATCGATCTTCTGCTCAAATGTTTTAATCCTTCTCTGATGATCCTCTGGTTTGCCTTCCTCTATTATGAAATTTATCCCTAAGGCTTGGCAATTAGATTCATATGAAACCTTGGCCAACCCCTGGCCTTTTTTGAGCTTAGTAGGATTTATGTCTAGCTCATATTCTTGTAACTTTTCTATCCACCTACCCCTTTTTCCTATGTTGTCTCCTTGCACCAGGATATCCTTGACTACTGTCATTGGGACAAATGCTGTGAGTTCCGATTGTAGTACATACATACAAAATTATTTCAAAGCCTTCACTAGTCCATAGGCTTGTTTCTCCAAGATGTTATATTTCAGCTCAACATCCCTCAGGACTTGGTTGAAGAAGGTGATGGGTTGTTCGTAACTATATTTATTCTTCTGTAGCAAAACTATGACAATAGTATGTGGAGAAGAAAAAGAGAAGATATAGAAATGCATTAAATAGTTGGGGATGACTAATATCAGGGCTTCAGTCAAAGCTTCTTTAATTCTAATGAAAGAATCTCGGGGGGCATGGCTCCACTTGAATTCATTCTCCGTCTTGAGCATGTTTATAATACCCTTGATTATTTCTCCATAGTTGCATATGAACCTCCTCAAGAAATTTATTCTTCCCAAAAAGGCTTGGACCTCTTTCTTATTCCTTGGTAGGGGAATATGACTAATGGCTTTGACTCATTTAGGATCAATATTCACACCTTCCTGTGCTACTATGTGTCCTAGTAGCTTCCCCTCACTTAAGGTAAATTGAGATTTCTTAGGATTCAAAGAAAGACCATATCTCCTACATTTCTCAAAGGTGGGCTTCAAGTGCAGTATATACTCTTCATCAGTGATCCAGATTTAAACAGGAACGCAATAGATTACAGAGATAACCATAAATACAGAGATGCGATAAACATAAATAAAGATATGCAGCAGAAATAACACTTCATTTCATTAATGGAAAATACCGAAATATGCTTACAACCAGAATTGGAAATAAACCAGCTAGGACGATGGTAGCTTATCTCTGAGAAGAGATGTGCGACTACATGTCTCTGAACTATTCCGAACTTGTGTTACAATGAGGCTCGAAGGCCTATTTATTATTGAGAAACAATGGAAAACCCTTCACATTCCAAAACCGACCCTTAGAAGATGAAACGCCAAATTGTGGGCCCCGTTTTGGGTAAATTGGTACATCAATTTCCCGGGGTCGTAACTTTGGCATACGATCTCCGTTTGACGCGTATGATAGCTCGTTAGAAAGATCTATCCGAGAACTACAATTGTTGGAATGGGCAACGTGGTCCATATCATGGACGCATGTTGCCCCTGGATTCCCCAAAAAACGTCGTTTAGGGCCTCAAAACAGCTCAGGAAGTTCAGGACCTGAAAAACTGCTAAAAATAGTAAGTTGTGCTACAATTAAGGAAACTGAAAATGCTGAAAGAGACAATTGTGGGGGTCCAAATGGGATAGGTGGGTGGCCACCAACATCCACCTGGATCAATCAGCCTTAGAAAATATTGTGATATCATCTAAATAAACGACCATGAATTTGTCTTACTCCCCTTCAAAAGCTATGTCCATATCTCTCTGAAATGTGGCCCTTGCATTAACAAGAACGAAAGGCATGTGAGCATACATTAATGTTCTCCACAGAGTGGTGAAAGTAGTCTTCTTTTGATCATCAGGGTGGACTACCGCCTAATTGTAACCAGAGAAACCATCCATCATGGACATTCTGGATGAGCCCACCACCTTCTATAGCATATAATCCATCTTAGGCAATGGATAGTTGTCTTTCAATGACTCTCTGTTAAGATTTCGAAAATCTAAAAATAGCCTTATTTCTCTATTCTTTTTCCGGACAGGGACTAAGTTGGCCACCACTCAAAGTACCTTAAAGGAACTATGATATTTGCATGTAGTAGCATCCTCGCTTCTTGTTTAATGGAGGGAAGTAAGAGTGGATTTATCTTCTTGAGTTTCTTCTTGCATGGCTTTATTCCACCCTTTAAAGGAATCTTGTGTTGTACGATGTTAGTATCAAATGCTTTCAAATCCTCATAAGACCAAGCAAAAACATCCTTGTAGGTTTTGAATAGATTTAAATACCTTTGTTTTTTTGCAAGGGGATTCCTTTCAACAGCCTGATCATTTGGCGTTCCTCCTCTGATTCGATATTGCAGTCTTCTACTTGATCATATATCTACGACACCATGGTTTTGGAGGTTACACCATCCTTATTAAAAATCCTTTCTAGTAGGACTAGTCTGTGAGGGATGGTATTCGCTTTCAGTTACAAAATTTTGTGCCCAGCCACTGTTTCTTCTCACAAAGTGGTTTCTTGATTGATTTATTCTTCTTCTTGATTGATGGTGGAGTTAGCGAACTCCCCAATGACTTATATGAATCTTTTCACCTACTCGTCGTATTCAAATACCTACCAGTGCTTAATATTATCTGGTATAAAGGGTCTGTACCTGAGTTCCACCTGATACTTGAGGAGCAGATTTTGAGGGGGCTTGAAATTTCTTGTTGCTACTGCAAGGGAGTCAGCAATTCTGTTTCCTTCTCTAGGTAGAAATTAGATATTGAAGGTTGGGAAGAAGTTATCAATTAAATCCCACAGTTCATTCTGGTAAGTCCTCAGTCTGGGGTGTTTGGACTAACACTGATTTCTAATATGCCTTACGACCAGCCTAGAGTCTCCATAGACTCTTAGTAATTCAATATTCATATTCTTTGTTGTTTTTTACCCAAGGAGAAATGCTTCATACTCCACAACATTATTGGTGGCCTCAAACTCCAGCTTCAATGAGAGGGCTATTAGGCTGCCCTCAGGAGATACCAACAATACTCCTGCTCCATTTCCCTCTTCGGAATTTGCTCCGTTAAAGTATAATTTCCATACTTTGTTTTCATTTGCATGTTGGTGTTCTAACTACCTTATTAGGTGTACTGATGTTTCCTCTAAGATGGTCTCATCTTCTTCTAAGAATAGGCAAGAGAGGTCGCTTTCTTTCCCATGCACTGGAGATTTTTCTTAGCCTTTAAATAGGGTTACATTTTTTACAAACCTAGACTCTTTGTACGACCTCCTTTTCTCACCTCTAAAAGTGGGAATAGTGGCATAAGCAAGATCTAACTTGATAGAGCCCACCCACCTTGGAACCCCAAGATCTAGATAGAAGCATGTCAGACCAAGGGGGGTATTTTCCACCACTATGTCTATTACCACACTATTCACAGGTATTTGAGCCAGGTCTACCAATGGATCTTTTATCATGCCTAAAAATTTGACCTTATTAGAGTCAAAGGAGTATAGGTCCTTGTAGGGCCTGGTGATCTGCAAGCCAAGTTGTTCCATCACTGCTAATGGCATGAAATTGTGTGAGGCTCCAGAGTCCAACATGAAATTATGCAATAAAAGATCATGGATTACCAGGGTCACATAGAAGGGTGTGGTAAAAGGATCAATTTCTTCCACACGTGACCCAAAAATAAGCATTGGCTTCTCCTCTTGAAGGTTTAAATTGTCATGGGTTGGTGCTGAGGTAGATGGATGCATGAATTGAGAGACTTGAGCTTTATAAGTAGGCTTATTTAGAATATCAGTCAGAGGAACAATAATATTTGCCTTTTCAATATCCTTCTAAAGATTGAATGTAGGTTGGACATTTTCTATACCTCCTGGCTTTGCTTCTCCTTCCTTACCACTCACATTTTTTTGTAGAATAACTGCCTCTTTTTTCCGCATGTCCCTCATAACTATTCCTTTCCTTATTTGTGGAGAATTTTATCTTGGAAGGGTCAAGATTTAGCTTACCTTTCCCTTTATCTTGTACTAGGGTAATAACTTGGGGATCAGTTCCCTCTTGTTGTTCCGGTTCCCTTGACCTCTTTTTTGAAGATCTTAAATCATACTTTCAGTAGGGTTGTGCTTGCATGAAATCTACAAACTGTTTACAATAATAATCTATATCCTCCTCCTTTGTTGCTGCTTCTCTATCATGGCTAGTTTCCTGGTGAGCCATATTTTCATTTTCTTCTTCAGAGAAAGAGAATATAAGTTTCCCTACATCCCATGTGTATCTGACGATTTCTCATCGAGATCATCTTCTAAATATAGAGGACGAGGGATTTGTTCGAGTTGTTCCTTTCTTTCCCTTGGAAGTATTTGCAATGGAGGTGTTCTATACTGTGGGTTATAACCCCAGTTGTTGACTTGAGAATTCTGTTTGGAGAGACTCTTGTTCTCAAGTTCAAGCTTTCCAACCTTAGTGATAAACTCTTGATGAGTTTATCCAATTCATCCCACTTTAGGTCTGGTGATTATCTAGCTTGACCAGAGGAGGATGCCTCTTATTTCCCTCTTTTATTTTCAGTAGGTTCCTGCTTTCCTCTTGACTTCCCAGCTGAGGTGAAATTTACTTCCACTTCAAGGGCATCGATTTGGAGTTCATCTAAAGTGAGGGACTTCCTTTCCCTTAGAGTAAAACCAAAGTCGGGTTCAAAGGCTCCAAAAACGATACTCGAGTAGTAGCTGGAGGAGGATTTATCTCACTTGGCAGGTTATTGTACTGCGTATTGAACATTTTGATAAATTCTTAGATATCATTTTTTTTCTTATTCCTTATAGCGTTAAACTCTATGAGGAGGTACTCATGATTTCTATTTTCACCCCATTTTTGTGCAAAAGAGTTCTCAAGTTCCTCCCAGGTAGTGATGGAGGCATTGGGTAGGGCTTTAAACCATTTTTTTGTTTTCTCCATTAAGGGATTGTACAAAAGGTCTCATGACCATATCCAACTATTCTACAGTAAGATTCTCAACAAAAGCACATAAGGTTTCAATGTGTCTCTATGCAATGTTATCATCATCCCCATTGATCCTAGGCAAAAGCTTTAGGTAGCCCTAGGGCATAGCACTTAGGGGATGAGGAAAATTAATAGTGAAATATTTATTTAGCATGAAACCAGGAAGATCCATCTAGATTAATGGAGGGGGATTGAGAATCACCTAATGAACTTGGGCCAAAAACATAGTGGTAGGAGTGGCTAGACTGAAAGTAGAGTATGTAAGGGTTTTAGGAGTGATTCCTGAGTGGTGATTAATAGTGAGTTGAGAGCTTGATGAGGAGACTTCAAAGACTAATGGGATGGTAGCACAAATAGTAGGAGTTTTTTCCTTCGAAACATTCCCGAAAATTAATTTCTCAGTGTCAGATACAAATGGGGCTTTCTACTGAGAAGTATCTAAGCAAGTGCGGGGCTTCATAAAATCCAAGATGATGAATGATAATGGGGGTTGTGGCACTACTAAGGTGACGTGGATGCAATTAGAATGCCTTTTCTTACCTATACAAAGAGTGCTAAACTTTTCATATCCCAGGGGAAAAAATCCTTCAATACATTCCTTGACAACGACGCAAGATGATGTTGTCTCTCCCAGAGACAACCTCAGATGCTTACAAGACCACACACGTATTCTATATGTATATATAAAATGGAGTGGATTGAGTCATTCATCTAAAGGAGTAAGACATGAATTTCGGGTACTTCTTCAAATGTACAAATCACAGAAATATATGCATAAAACAGTGGAGGAAAAGTAGTTCAAGGACTTACAGTTTAATAAGATTTTGTAGAGAAATGAAAGAGGATAAGAAGAAAGAGAAACTCATCACATAGAGCTTAAAGCATCAATAATTCTACCTTAACACATAGAGCTTGAAGCATTAAGGATTTCTACACTTATTTGAGTTACGGGTAGAAATAATGGATAAAAGAGGGACTGAATGCTATGGCTCATGTAGTGCAAATTTAAAGATATAATTTCAATAATCCATACAGGTACTGCATTAATAATTCAATACAAATGAATCTATGAGGAAGTATGAAATATTTCTAGCAGCTATGATTGCATGAATTCAAAGAAGAAACATGAACAAAATGGGTTTTAACAAAGAGACAACATATTGCAATACTCAAAGGGGGAATCACTACCATTTACTTGATATTCTGAAAGATATGTATTATAAAGTCATACAATCTGAAAATAACATGTTAATTTTTCTTTAGAATTTCTAAACCTTTATGAAGTCTTGCTTCCCCCTATTTATCTGGGGAGGGGGAGAATTGAACATTTATTACATTAAAATATATTTGCCTAAGTCTCTGCTATTAGGTCGACTAGCTGTCTCGGTCAGGGATGGCTCTGTGGCCCAAAAGAATTACAAAATATTAATTGCCTCATTAAAGGGTGAAATATTATAGGATAACAAATCAATCAACAACCACATGAACCATGTTAACAAAATACCTTCATGCCCATCCCTGTGATTGCTTCTGCTTCAGGTTGTAGTTTGCTCATGATATGGCCTCCTGTGTTGCTCAGACGAATCCCATCATTTCTACCTTTACCGCTTAAACCATTCATCCTTCAAAGATGGGAGTAGGCACTATCAGCTTCATGCCACAGTACTGAAGTAGAGGACCCCTGGGTAATACTTCATCTTCCTTCTATATGGGGTCACCATGTTGAATCATCAAATATTCCCGAGATACCAAGTCCTTGTTTACTTTTGTCATCGTAGACCCTAGTTTCGTGCCACAGAGGGCCTTTCTGGATAAGCCCATGCTGAGTTTGAATGCTCCATCTTCCTTATTAAATGCCATAACTGCTGACCCACTGCACCTTTAAAGTTTTGTACTACCTAGTCGTGGAGTTCTCATATTAGGATTTCTCACTGAAAAGATTTTACAGGAGGGGGCCTCCAGATCCACTTTAGTCCCCTTTTCTTCACGTGACTAGGGGCTATGACCAATTTCTTAGTCCTTTGGGTGTTAGGGCCTTTAGAATCACCTCCAGGGGTCTTCTTCTTGTGTTACACAAAATCCTACACACCAATGGTTTACAATGCTTTGCCTTTGATATCTCCCCTTAACCCTTGCGATCACCGACTGCGGTATCGGTCCCACCCAGGGCATCGTAATCACAATATGGGAGAGGGTGTGAGGATGAGTAGTTTTTGGAGGGGTGCTTGAGTAAAAAGTGGCAAGTGAGGGTAGGTGTGAAATGATATGAGAGTGACACAAAGTGGTGCGGCCTGGCGCAGAAACCTCTTTTTCACCCCCACCCCCCCCCTCTCCCGCGCTGATAAAGGGAAACATGGCAAGGTGGGATGAAAAGACCTTGGAGCCGTTGATATGGCAGAGTCAATTTAGGTCATCCAGAGATGAGGGGTGTTTATTTGATAACAGAGGGGGGACCTGGGATAGATAAAGTCATCGATGCCATGTGGCACCTCTTGAGTGGTGACACATGTCACCCAGATACGCCCCCATCGGACCCCTGAAAATGCTGAATTTGTGTGCCATGTGTCCTCCATACTGCGAGTTCATGCTCATGTCAGATGCCATGTTTGTTTCTTTGGACCAATGATATTATTCCACATAGCCTCCTTGGAGGAGAGAGAAAATGCATGCCTGCCTCTAGTTTTGCAACTGATTTCCTTTGTAAATTAACGCCGGGCCTCCCATGCTACTTTAACACTATTGACCTATTCCCTCACAATTCCTTATGAATGGCTCGTTGGACCTGTCGATTGTCGATTTGCTAATATTCCGATATCAAAGCTTTGCCCCTTTGTACTACACTTTGAAATCTTGACGATCACTAATTTGCTGATATTAGAGTTCTAACTTTTGTGATCGTCGATATCGGTGATCGCTCCATCGCAGGTTTGCTGTGTCCTACTCCACTACTGCTACTAGGAAACTGCGATTGTGATTTGTGATCTGCTCTTGGACCTTCGATAAGATCTGTGTCTTCATTTAAGAGGCAACATAACCCCTAAACTTCACTAGGTCATATATTCTTCCATATTTTCGGACTTCCATATACTATTGGAAAGGTTGTTCCGAGAACTATACAATGGAGATGTTTCGATTTGGCTTTGAGTGCTTTTGTGGTTTAGAATATGGCTTCAAACTTCACTGCTCTCTGGCACTTTGAACAAATGAAAACTCATAATGCAGTGATTGATAGCAAAAAGAAAGAAAGAATCAAGGAAGGAAGATTAGGATCAAGGATCTTCAGTAGGAATACTTGCAGATAACATATTGCATGTGTGATTTCCTAGCTGGTTTTGACATGCATGGCTTTGCATGTTGGTGTATGGTTCTCTTTCTATCGATGGCATGGGTTTCCTGGGTTATGACAATGCTTTTTAGCTTAGCCTTGCCTTTTACGGATGCCATGGTGTGTTGGGACATTTATCTCAGTTTTGAGCTTTGGAATTGTCGGATGGATTTCAGAATTTGGGGCAAAGGTGGTCTAAAGGTTCATTCCAAAGGCCTAGGAATCCCTTGATCAATGTTGGCAAGATACACAGTAAAGCCTAAGGGATGAGTCTCAGTTTAGGTCCTAGTGAGGTGTGGATTTCGGTAAAGCCTAAGAGGTTTGTGTCTTAGTTTAGGGCCTAGTGATCTAGGATTGGATTCTGGTAAAGCCTGAGAGACAAGGAGACATAAAATTCCTTAAGGATAGTGATGGATTCTAGATGGAATTCCAAGTTTGGTTTGGTTTTGTGCTCAGAGCATCGGTTTTTGTGTGATTATAATTTGGTGAGGGTCAAGGTGGTTTAACCTACAGATTCCCTTGTTTGTTTTGCATTCGTTTATTAATGAGATCTGACATTCATGCTTGGAATATGGCACAAGGTTGGTTGGTTGAAAAAATATTTAGTTCAACCATGTCTAGGGTCAGTGTCATTGGGAAAACTAGTGTCCATTCAGAGCTGCTAGTCCCACTAAGATGGGTAGCTATCTTAGAAACAAACAAACTAAAGTCACTTGTGTTTTCCTTTATGAGAAATAGATGAGAGAGAAGTAGAGAGTACCAACCTCATTCTTTCGCTTGTCTCCTTGCTTGTTTCCTCTCCCCTTTGACAAATCTTTGCCACTCCTTCCTTGTCCCGCTTCAAAGAACACCTGTAGAGTCTAAGCAACATAATACCATCAAGCATAGATATCCATAAGCATAAACAATATAGGATCAGATATATATTAACCATACAAATGCATATATCAATACAAGATTCAGAGATATACAAGAATATGGAGGAAAACTCAAATAGCTTTATTGATAGAAGTAGTAGAACAAAGGATTACAACCCATTGATCTGAACCAATGCCATCCTCCTAGCATGAAAGCGCTTCTTCACCTCATGAAAATCTAGATCACCCAACACTATGATGTTCCATAGAGAAACCAACAGCACTTCCTTACAAGATACAAAATTCCAGCCCCCTGGATCTCTAGAATGAGGGATCCATATATAGATGTTTGCAGGTGGGTGAGTCAGCTTCTAGGTTTTTGATTAGTGTCATTTATTTGATAGTTCTTGGTTCCATTTGGAGATTTCATGATCTCTTACTCATCCCTGGGTGAATTCAGAGAGGCAAGTGTCACAGGAGAAGTTTCTGGAAGATTCCATGATCATCCACCTTGCAAACTGTCTCTGCCATTTGTCTACTATTTCCCATCGCACACTATAGAAGGGATTTTTAGTATGCATTGCACCCCCCGTGTGCATTAGGTGAGATGCATCGCACACTAACCATGGAGCAAGTGAGATGGTCCAATTTTGACCAATTCTGAGTAGTTTTTTAGGGAGAACTTCTGGGTGATGATGTAATCAGCTGACCTTGTTCCTTTAGGGTGTGTAACAACACTTTTAGGGGTTTATAATCCCTTGGTTTATGGACATATGAGATTGGGGTTACAGTGCCCAAATATGTCTATAACAGTTGCCCCCTAAAGCATGAGGTCGTAAATCTTTTGATGTCAGGTGAAATGCTTTATCATGAGGATCCGAGGTATTTCAAATTGGAAGGTGACCTGTAATAAGATACAATACAAGACATTATTTTCATAATATTTTCATGATGTAATTGAGGCGGGCATTCCCATGCTCAGCTTTATAAATTCATTTTCATGTACATGAGATAGACAACCGTCTATGTGGCAGACTCATGATTCTAGTAGAGCCACCATCCCTTGGCTTGGATGGTCATCTGTGCAGCTATGATGTACATTTGACGTCTTTATTTTCCTAAATATATTGCAACCCAGATGGATGAAACTAGATCCGGGGTCTTCTGAAAGGATGTTCTGATGTCGAACATGGAAAGACATCACCTAATTACCAGCCAATGATGTAAGCTACTAACAGGTGTGAGAGGAATCACTGATAATGATGATGATCCTCAAGGTATGGCAGTACAATTCACATGGTGCGAATACATTAGTCGATGTCAAACACCACGCAAAATCTTTCGGTCGAAGGCCATTGATGTAAACCCATCGCCTGAAGTGAGAAACTTGCCATTGAGGCATGCAAGATTCAAAGTACTAAAAGGGTTGTTCCTAAGTCAACTTCTTGGATAATAAGTTGATGTCGACAAGAAGTGACCCGTCATAGGAGGGCCTTAATGAGTCCCACATCTATGACATGAAACGGAGCAAATGATTTGTGGAGGTGAAAAAAATATGATGATACAAGGTTCAGGGTGGTGGTCATGAAAGAATGAAGTGTGAAGGTATTGCAACAGATGAGATGTAAGTTGGGTTGGTGAATTCTCTGAGTGATTTCCCTTGAACATATCGGCGACACTGAAATGGATTGGTAGCGTTAACCCCAAGAATGGATGGTACGGCGGACCAATGGTGATATTACCGGTGAATGGAATAACCCAACCCAACTTAATCATAGTGATGGAGTGAAAGTGTCATGTTCAAGAGCGACCTGCTACCAATAAAGTTTCTTCAAGTTTTCTTCCCAATATTTCCCTAGTCATTTATGACCAATACCTCTTTATTTTTGTCAAGCTTGAGGAGGATAACATATGTTTGTTCTATAATTTTCCCTTTGTGCAAAGCCATCACTATGTTTTAATGAGCCTAGCGACAGTGAAAATCGCTTGTGTCTGCATGGACAAGTTTGTTGCTATTGTTTTAACGAGTTTAACGACAAGGATAAATCAGTCCTTTTTCAATTTTAGAGAGTCTGAAAAGAGACGGAAAGGAAACTGCAGTAATCCTTTTTTGTAATACAATCCCTTGAGTTCGAAAAAGTATAAAATAATACGAAAGGGATGAATCTTTGATAGTTTTAACGAGCCGAACAAGACAAGCACTCGATGTTTTTTTGTAATGATTCCTTAGGTCCAAAAAGATTAAAATCTAGAGGAGAGATGGCACTTCCAATCACTTTAACAAGTTGGAGAGGCCAATTTCTCGGCAATCTTTTCATATTTTACGAGTCAAATTAAAAGAGCTTAAAGGAGATTCATTTTTTGAGGAACGAGTGACGTTTTCGGATAGCAGTTGGTTCCAGGTAAGGTTTGGAACTTTTCAATCATGGAAGTGTAAAGAAGATGGCTAATAGGATCACTCGTCATAGCTGTTCCTCAA
This sequence comes from Pinus taeda, assembly GCA_000404065.3. NCBI lineage: Eukaryota > Viridiplantae > Streptophyta > Pinopsida > Pinales > Pinaceae > Pinus > Pinus taeda. The sequence continues at coordinate 63,216 of APFE030678961.1, forward strand.
AAGGGGTAAACAATAAAATGGAGGCATATGATCAGCTAAAAAGAGTGGAGGTGATGGTAAGAACACGACCAAGGCTCAAACGCTGATGATTATGCGATCACAATGGTTATTTACCGAAGGATGGGTTCATTTTTTAATGAGCTTAAACTCTAGGGGAACATATGCTCATTGCTAGGCTTATTTTTTAATGAGCTTGAACTTCGCGTAAACCTGCTCGTGGCCTGGTTCATTTTTTAATGAGCTTGAACCATGCAACAACATATGCTCAGATTCCGTTTCATGTTTACACAATCTTGAGACGAAAAGCTATGCTTGTTATAAGTTTGCATTCCCCGAGCATAGTGACACAAATCAAGGTGCATGCCCCCCAAGCTTCATTGCTTTCAACGAGGTGGATGGAATGAAGGTTCAGTTTCGAGATCTGAGAAAGAATCGACTTGGAACTTTTCTCAGCCTTGTTTCATTTTTTAATGAGCTTGACACAAGACAAGGAATTATGCTCAGATCCTTGGTTTCATTTTTTAACAAGGTTGACACCAATTAATGAACTATCCTATAGCGACCTTTGATCACAACTCATAAGGTGTCATGAAGGAAAGATATGGTTCCACTGCCCCCAGTACATAATGTACAACATCACTGAATTGATCGTCAGATGATGTAGATATGGTAGGGCTTGGGGGCAATACCTCGCGATGATCCATACTATCAAAATGTTCAGAATTCTTCTTAATCTTTGATGATGTAGAAGATATCATGTGACAGGTTTCCACTGTGGCCACTTCTTCCAGATTATTTGGAGGTGGAAGGGAAAAAGTACCCATTAAGGAATGGTCTTTTAGGAGCCCTACTTCGATATTTTGAAGTGATTGAGAGCTTCCATGGATCAATGGAATGCTTCCAGTAACTTGAGAACTATTGGGGAGGAAGGTTAGTTGGTAAATGATTGTTATCCTGTCTTGAAAGGGGAATGCAATCTTTCTAAAATATGTTGACACAACAGTAGCCATAGCGTAAATCTAGGGCCTACCTATTAGGATATTGTAGTCAAGGTTTCCATCAATGATCTTGACTTCAATTTCTACTATCTTGCCCCCCAGTTCAACTTGCATTTTAGTTAATATCCCATACGGCATGTATGCTTTTCCATCGAACATTTTTAATGTTGTTGATGATTGTGACAAGGGTGGAGAGCCTAAATTTTTCCAGCAACTCATTGACATAATACAGGTAGATGACCCTCATTAATAATTGTTCGATAAACAGTTTTGTTGAGGGCTTTCACTTAGATGAGGAAAGCGAGTTGAGCTAGTAACTGGGGTTCATATCCTTTATGGTTAAAGGCCACAAGATTGGAATCTGTTGGATCAATCCCACCTATAGCTGATAACAAAGCCTGCTTTTGGGATGGGCAATTCTATAGTACTTTAAGTGTCGACATGGCAGAAGGCTATTGGGCCAGATCCTCCACTATATTATAATTTTGTGCTACTCAAGCACGGGGATTAATCGTCGATTTATGTGTACTACTACCTTTGGTGACTTTATCATTAGTTCAAGAATGATGGGTGGCACAACTTTGGTCGAAGTTGTTGTCGAACTACTAGGTTGATCTGTAGCCTTGTTGTTCGACAGCTGTGGATTCCCGTAATCTTTATTCCTTATTGATATCAAAGCATCATTTTGTTTCAAAATGGACAACATAAGCACTTGGGATGGGGAAGCATTGTCTCTAGCAACCATATTGGTTTCTGGATTTGGAAACGGATCAGTCAATACTGCTGAGGTTTTTGAGTTCTTGAAGAATTTCTTAATCTCAGCTTTATGTGGACAATCTTTCGTCCAGTGATCCTCATCACATATAAAGCATGGATGATCGGGTTTCCTTTGTCCAGAAGGGTTTGCAGAAGATTTTTTAGGAGAAGAATCATCCTGTTTCTTCTTTTTGCTTTTCCATTTTTTCTTTCCCCCTGGTTGCTTCAGTTCTTTGCTCTTGTCAGTCGACACGGCATTAACCTTCAAGGCAAGAAGTTCTTCATTTGCATTTTGACCAGAAATTGTACAAGATTTCTTAGATTTAGCCTTTGTGGTTTTTGTGCTGGTCGTACCTATCATGCCATCGCTGGAATAAGAGTCTTTGTTTGATTTAGGAGGAGAAGGAACGGAAAATTCTGGTCTAGGAGCATCAAGGATTTTGTCATAGAGCGTGCCAGACTAAGTGTAGATCAATTCTAGATATTGCACACGAGCAATGACTTGCTCTTCAGTGATGACCCCCCCCCCTCTTGGCCACATCTTCTATAATAGAGGGTAACAACGACTTAATAAACCATTCAACTAACATCTGATTAGAAACATATGTTTTTACCATTTGACGATGGCATCATCACTCATGAATATGATCAAATATGTGAGTGGCCGTCGTTTGCTTAAAATTGGTAAGAAGCTCTGTTCCTGTTTCGTACCTTATTAGTAACCGAAAATGGGTTAAAAAGGTTCTGGCAAGGGTGCTGAAGTTATCGAATGAAGCTCTAGGCAATTCAATGTACCATTTCACTGCCAGAGCAGTTAACATTCGCTGAAAAAGGCGAAGCCTAATTGAATCATCATTGAGAGTGTTGGATGAACACCACAGATGAAAGGTCATCACATGATTCGATGGGTCTTCACCCAGATTTCCATTGAATTTAGGGATATCTGACAGAAGTTTATGAGGAATCGCTGGCCACTAAGGGGCATAAGCATTTGGATCATTTCTTAATTGATTCAAATCTGGTAACTCTAAAGTTGCTACGAAAGGCAACTGTTGATTCGGGTTTGGTGAAGCATACCCAGGATAAGATGGGATCGCCCTGAGCTGTGGGTCTTTGCATACCAGCATAATGTATTTGATGCTGATAACATTGATAACGTTGATGGGCGTAACCATTATGATATGATTGTTGATAACTATTTTGAATATACGACCACCCGTTACCTGCAAAGCTTTGTTGCTTAGGTCCTCAGTAAGCTTGCTGGAATTGCGGTTGTTGATATTGCACAAGCCATGGCTGTGAGACCATTTTCTATTGCCCAATATTGGATGTTTGACCAAGATGAGGGGTTATAGTACCCGTTTGAGCCTGAGTTGCTTCAATTAAGGATCCACTAATCCGCGGTTGTGGTTGAGTGGCGGAGACGAGAGGCTATTGTATTATGACCTGAGAGTTTAGAGGTTGACATACAACTAGTAGTGCTTGTACTTGTGACACAGTCACAATAGCTGGTGTAGTGGGAATATCTGACACAGGTTGATTTGGTTATATAGAATATATAACTCTTGGCTGTTGAGGTAGTATTGGTACCCAAACAATGGATGTGATTCCAACTTGACCTGAATTCTGTTGTGAACTCTCATATGGTCATTCTCCCGGAGGGAACAATGAAAAGGCAAACTGCCTCCCATATGGTAGCAATCTAGTGTTCAAAGGGAAAATTGACCTTTGGAGACTAGACTGCCCAAATTGATACTGTTGTGAAGGATCAATTTGTTGAGACTCAACATAAGAGATTCCATATAAGGTTCCAGATGAACAAATGGGAATAGACCATACCATCGAAATAGTCCCTATGTGGACCCCATCTAGTAGTTGAGAACTAGTTGGGACAGATGGTATGCTAGTGAACATAGTCAGAGTAGTTGCAGGAGGTTCTGTTGTTTCCATGTCAGATGACACAGTCCTAGATGTCGATGGTTGCTCAGACATTTTTAGTCTATCCAAAAGGTTTCCTAGCGATTCTACAGGAACTTGCGATGAAGGGTGACTAACTTCTATATCAAAAGGATATAAGTGGATCCCAGTTCCAAAATGCAATGGTGTACTGGAAGGAAGATCCTCCACAATCTCTTCTATAGCAACTAGCCTAGGTGTAAGAGGTAGACTGTCAGGCCCATAAAATATTTCTGGTGCTGAAGAAGGTACAGATTCTACAACGACAGATGCTGGAGGGGTGACACCTTCCGAATCAACCCTAGATGGAGCTAGTTCATGAATAGAAGTGTTTACCATTACACTAGGATCAGTTCTAATGTCCTCTTGTAACTGCGGAACTTCTTCTATAGAGGCAGGGATACTAGAAATAGTTGGAGTTACTGGAGTCTCTGAGGATGTTAAAACACAAGTTTCAAACAAACCAGGAGACTTTGACCTAGTTAAACAAGTTCGCTTGGCCCAGAATGGTTTTTCTGGAGTCAAAGATGATTGACTCATTAGCCTCTACAAATGACGAGGTTTTGATTGACTTTCTTCCACAATTGCGGATTACTTGATCAACTCAAAATAAAGAGGGGAAAATGTGATTCTGAATTAAATGAATTTTATGATGCTTTGACACAACTTCCTTTTTCAATTTTTAAGAGTCGAGAAAAGGCTAAAGATGACTCTAGTCGCCTTCGATTTTTAATGGGCCTGAAGTGACAAGTGCTTAGATGGACCTTTTCTTTTAAGGAGTCTAAAAAGGAATGAAAGTGACTACTCTGGAAATCTAGACAAAGGGATTACCAAACCAATCACAAAACTGCATAATACTTTTTACGATATGGTAGTTAATCTTCCCGAATGCTGTGGTTAGTGCATTGAGATCGATAGGGCAGCAAACATGGCTTCCTAAGGATAAAGGATATAGCCTATTGTAGTCTCCCAATATATACTCGACCGTACGTGGGAGTACAAGTCCGTACTAGCACTTGTTGTCTCAAAGAGGAGGAATCACCCAACCTACAATGAAAGCAATAGTTACCAAGTTTTACAACACTGGAATACGTCTCTAGCCTAGACTTCTAAATGTTGTGCGTTAGGTTCCAAAGCATTTTTATGTTCATTCAAATTTATTTTACAGTTGATCTTTCTTAAGAAGTTTTCCTTTAAGGTTCACCACGTGATGTAGATATACAATTCCTAAATATGCAACCTAAGATGATAAACAATCGTTTATTTTCTTTTTGCAATGAAAATCCTAGCTACTAAGGAAAGAGAAGCAATATTCTTTCAAGATAGAGCAAAGAGCACACATTAAGATGAACTGTCCTAAATCAATCTCCACAAGCAGTCTAAATGCAAATGCACATGCATGTATTTGTTTTCCACTTTCTTAATGTGTGAATGACAAAACGAATTCTAAGTATAGATCTGAACTATTTTTCTTTCAAAGTGAAAGTACTAACAATTTTATTTTCAAAAAAAGAAAGGAAAACTAAGACGACAATTTGCAATTTCGAATTTGAAATTGCTTTGGACACTTGAAATACTATTAATTTGAATCACATACAATGGAAAAAGTGTAATTGACTATCAAAAAGAGGAATATTCTTTTCTTTGACTGAAAAAGACACTTGTGACACTTTCAAATCAAAAGACGACAGTTCGATTAAGCTACTATTTGCAAAGGAGAACTGTAAATGACGAAAAATATATAAAAAATTTCACAATTCTTTTAACTATGGAGGTTGAATAATGCAAAGGAAGGGAGTTTCAACAGTGATATACTGATCAAAGATAGCAAAACTACTGAATAAAGCTAAAGACAATGAAGAGAAAACCAAAATCTGGAGGCAAAAACAATCTTACCTAATCATCGCACCAGTAACACAGGGAAACATGGATGCATCTCACCTGCAGCACACGAGAGGTGCGATGCATCTAGACTGTCAATGAGAGACAGTGCGATGGTCTAGGGACGAGATTAGGCTTGGTTTTTGTTCACAGTGTGCAGCTTAGTTCAGGGATTTAGGCTGAGCTAATGATAGTCAGTAAACACAAAGCATAGGGGTTGATCTAATGAGGTTACTTGAGCTACCACCAGGGCACTTAAGATGTTTGCAAGTCAGATGCTCAGTTCATAAACTAACCCAAATATTGACTGAAGTAGTGTTGATGTACTTTGTAGTTGTATAGAAAAAGCAGCTTGAAGGCTAGTTGGCTTAACTTCAGGCTCCGTCTATAGTTTATAAAGAAAACAAATAGAAACAAGAAAACAAGCTATTTCGTCCCTAGTGGAGTCGCCATTTTGTTATCAAGAAAACTAGTGTCCATTTAGAGCTGCTAGTCCCACTAATATGGGTAGCTATCTTAGAAACAAACAAACTAAAGTCACTTGTGTTTTCCTTTATGAGAAATATATGAGAGAGAAGCATAGAGTGCCAATCTTAGTCTTTCGCTTGGATCCTTGCCTGTTTCCTCTCCCCTTTGACAAATCTTTGCCACTCCTTCCTTACTAGTCCTAGTTCAAAGAACACCTGTAGATTCAAAGCAACATAATACCATCAAATCATAGAGACCCATAACCATAAACAATATAGGATCAGATATATATTAACCATACAAATGCATATATTAGTACAAGATTTAGAGATATACAAGAATATGGAGGAAAATGCAAATAGCTTTATTGATAGAAGTAGTAGAAGAGAGGATTAAAACCCATTGATTTGACCTAGTGACATCCTCCCAGCATGAAAGCCCTTCTTCACCTCATGAAAAGCTAGATCACCCAACACTATGATGTTCCACAGAGAAACCAACAACACTTCCTTACAAGATACAAAATTCCAGCCCCATGGATCTCTAGAATGAGAGATCCATATATAGATGTTTGTAGGTGGTTGAGTCAGCTTCTAGGTTTTGATTAGTGTCATTTCTCTGATAGTTCGTGGTTCCACTTGGAGATTTCATGATCCCTTACTCATACCTGGGCGAATTCAGAGAGGCATGTGTCACAGGAGAAGTTTCTGGAAGATTTCATGATCATCCACCTTGCAAACTGTCTCTGCCATTTGTCTACTCTCACCCATTGCACCATATAGAAGGGCTTTTCAGTGTGCATCGTAGCCCCCATGTGCATTAGGTGAGATGCATCGCACCTTGACCATGGAGCAGGTGAGATGGTCCAATTTTGACCAGTTCTGAGTAGTTTTCAGGGAGAACTTCTGGGAGATGATGTAATTAGCTGAACTTGATCCTTTAGGGTGTGTAACAACACTTTTAGGGGCTTAGAAGCCCTTGGTTTATGGACATATGAGATTGGGGTTACAGTGCCCAAATATGTCTATAACAGTTGGGTGGTATGTGGAAGTCCCAAACTCAGTCAGATTTCCTATGGTTAATACAGTCTAAGTCATGTTTCTGTTATACTTGCTTTTATGTGGACTTAATGGTTTTTATCTCACTATTATTTCCATGGTTTTATGTTGGTTATAAGCATGGTTAATTGACTAATTCATGTCATGGTTAATTTATTATTTACTTGTAATGGTTGAAATGATGGATGCAAGACCTAATTGATGTCGTAATAGTTCAATGGATAAGGTGGTGATCCTTCTTGTCGTGTTTCATAAGAGTTTTTTTTAGTCATTCATTTTTTTCCTTGTATCCTAGAATTGTAGATTGCATTGATGCCAAGTGTTTGATAGAATTTCAGTCCCAGTTGGGGATGCCCAGGCCTAGTCTTGGAGTTTATTTTTGGTTTATTAGTCTTATTCTCATATGTTTAATGGATTCTAGAAGTTACAACAAGTTCTGGGCAGTGGTCGGAATTCTAGGCTAGAAAAGTGCCTTTAATTCTATGGATGCTAACACAGGTCTATTCAAGGATAATTTTAGGGGCGAATGTTCGCCCTTTGGCGAAATTAAGGGGTTTTAAATTTTTAGTGGGAGAATATTTTGTATCATAGTACATTTTTACAAATCACCTCAAATAGCCCACCTTATTTTAAGGGAGAGGGTAAAAAAGGTAAGTTTAGCCCTTGAAATTAGGAGTTACAACCTTCCATTCGCCCATTTTCAAAAATAGGTTTTATTTAAGTGAATCCATTCGCCCATTTTCAAGAATAGGTTTTATTTAAGTGAATCCTATGGGCCAAATACCATATTTATAAAAGAGATATGGTAAATTAATAAAAATATAAATAAATGAGAGGTATGGTAAATAAATAAATAAAAAATTATATTTACTCCATAAGTCACGATTATATACATGTAAGGGTGTAAACAAATAAAAATATAAGTAAAGTGGAGGTATGGTAAATAAATAAAACGTCTTTTTATATTTACTCAAAAGGTATGGTAAATAAATAAAAATATAAATGAACTAGAGGTATGGTAAATAATTAAAACATCTTTTTATATTTAGTCCATAACCCTCGTTCTATTTATGAAGGCTCAAGAAAGAGGTTTTATTTAAGTGAATCCTATGGGCCAAATACCATATTTGTAAAAGAGGTATGGTAAATTAGTAAAAATATAAATAAACGAGAGGTATGGTAAACAAATAAAACATTTTTTTTATATTTACTCCATAAGTCACCTTATATTTACGAACACTCAAAAAATGGGTTATATTTAGGTGAAACCTATGGGAAAAATACTATGGGACAAATACCATGGACTAGATTGTTATTAATACCATGCAAAAAAACCATTATTAACCCTAATATTAGAATTAATAAAAATATGAGACATGGTATTGACCCATGGTATTCACCAAAATGGCACACGGTATTGACCCATGGTATTCACCTAGAATGTAGCCTATTTAAATGGGGGAATTAAACTAGCATAGATCCATCTTTACACTTGAACGAAGACAAGCATAGTAGAGGTATCACTTACCTGCATATTATAAGGGACTTGGTTGGCTTTTTTATAATTTTATAAACAAGTTCCATGTGGTGGAAATGTGAAAAAGAACAGTGATATTGCCACCATGTGGCTCTTGTCACATATGGTTTTATACTTTTTCAAAATATTCTCTAAGAGTTCACAATGCTAAGATAAAATATTCGCCATGCCTGGTGAGAGATTCGCCAAAAAATTATATATACATATTATATTATTGAAAAAATCGCCTTCCATTTTTCCTATATACCATGGAGATTCGCCCATTTATTATATTTATAAATTTAGGGGGGGTTCTTAAAATTTTCCCTGTATGTTGCATTTTATAACTTTTTGGGTCCAGGTGCTATGGGTTTTTCCTTCTTTGAGGGGTTTTCCCAGGGATATGTGATTAGAAAATTGTTGCAAATCAGAAACCACCCTCATTTCTCGAAAAGACCTCCCGTTTTGCTAATTTGCAACAACACGTGTTACCATGGGCTGACAGTTTGCGTGCTTGACTGAGGGTCCTCGTTGCTCTGCGCTGATCACTAATTGCAACTGTTATGAGTATATCTCTAATAATCTTTCCCTTTATAAGACTTTGAAACTTTGGCATGATTTTTAAGAATTCATGAAAACTTAGAGAGTGTTCTAGGATCCAATTCAGATCAGTATTATCATACAAGGTGGAAATACATCAGAATTATACAAAGCCTTAGCTATCACAACTAGCCAGCTCTCAGTACAATCCTCCTAGATGCTCACAGGAAATCAAAGCTTCTCACAAGCCTTCTCCTCTGCCCTCCAAGCTCCTATTTCGTTGCGCAGTTCCTCTGGGCTGATCTCCTTCACCCAGTGGAACACTGCTCTCACACACTACTCTAACACACTGTCAGAACTACGCAATCCTCAAGGAACCTTTCCTTGACTGCATGCATGAGTTTCCTTTATTGGAAAACATGTGCAATTGATAGTACATTGTCCTTGACATTTAACTCAACTGGGTCTTTCTCAGAATAGACATGCGTGTGTTTCTGATGAGGGAATCTTCAGTTATCTAGAGTACACTGGTTGAGTGCATGCATACATCAATTGACTAATAACTCTCAATTAGTTCCTCAAATAGTTTGGAACTAATTTAATTGGACTTAACTCAGTAAACTGAGTTAAATAATTACAACTCAAATATAACTCAATCTTATCTCCTTAATTAAGGGATAATCTCTTTAATTTAAGGGATAACTATTGCATGACTTCAGAAAGACTTCTAATTTGAATTTATCCAAATAATTAATCCATAATGAATTAATTAATTATTTCCAAGTAGCTAGTGAGACTAAATTCTATTTTAATTCACAATTTTAATTAATGGTCAAATTAAAATTGGAATATTCTAGATTCTATTTTTATCATTTCTTGTTGCTATTTTCAACACTCCCTCTCAACAAGAATGGAATTCAACTCGATCTCGATCCTGAACCTTTGGAATGTTATACATGCAACACTTCTCTCTAGTGTTGTTGCTCCAACAACTCCAGAAACAAAAAAACATCCAACTTGAATCAGTATGATGCATCTGTCATCAAAGTCTCTGACTGCTATTGCCTCTGTCAACTCAAGACTTTGCGCTTTGGCTAACTCTACCTTTCTACACTGTTGTCAATCCTTCTCTGCGCTCTTCAGTGTTTGACTGCTCTAGCGTCTGTCACTTTGATCTCTGACTGCATCAATCCCACTGATTCCTCTCACTACTATGTACTTTGGGCTCCCATAGCAAGGTATGATCCATGAGATAAAACCTCTCAATGGACCCTGCCCAATTTCAGCCTTCTTGGGACTATCACTTCACATTGCCCCACCTCACACCTAGAGGTATGGCTGCATGTGATCCCTCTGCCCACTTCTCAAATTGTGGCTCCTCCATAATTGTTTGAGACTTCTTCTGGGGCTGCATGTCAAGAGGAAATTTACTCTCCCTCTCAACCACCAAGTCTCTAACACTTACCTTGCTCCTCAAGGCTTTGCATGCATCTTGAACCTTAAGAGCATACAATTTCTTAACTCGTGAACCGATCTGTTTCACCTGTCTTGTGGTGATGTGTCTAAGGAACGCCTTTCCTTTACTGAAGACAACATTGTAGCCTTTGTCCTCCAATATCACAACCGATACCAAGTTCTTCTTTAGTCCAGGCACATGCTTCACATCTGTCAAGGTGATAGGAGCTCCATGCTCCCTCTGAAAAGCAACCGTGCCCACTCCTAAAACATTATACCTTTTGTCATCACCCATCTCTATGTGCATCTTGAGGTCTTTCTCCTCCAAGGTACTGAATAAACTTTTATCGTCAGTCATGTGGAATGGGGCTTTATTGTCAAGATACCAGACACAACCCATCATTGATGACACCATGCGTTTGATGAGGGTAAAGCCCATTTCAAACTGAGAGGCTAATTCCTCACTTTCTTATCCTTCCGATGATCCCTTCTTGGACTTCTTTGATGGGAAATTAGTCGCATAATGTCACATCTCGTGAGAATTAAAGCATCTCACTTTAGACTTGTCACCCTTCTTCCCTCCATGAGAAGAATTAGATTTGGAATGGGAATCCTTCCCTTTCCCTTTCCTTTCCTTACTCACTAAGGCTAGATTTTCTTCATCATCATCCTTGGATGAAGAACCATCTCGAGTGCTCCTCCTGATCTCCTTCTGCATGAGATCCGACCATAATCGTTCCCAATCCTGTAGTTTCTCCCTTCCATTCATAGAGTCTTGGTAGCTATTCCAGCTCTTTAGAAGGCCAAGGAGAGCAAGGCTCACCATATCATCATCGGTAGTAGTTATTCCCACACTACCAAGCTCATCTCTACAAGTGGTGAGCTTGTTCAGATATGTGGTAATAGTATCGTCATTCTCCATCTTGATTCTTCAAAGCTTATCCTTGAGCACCAATTTCCTCTGGTCACTACTGTTCTGGTAGAGGTCCTTCAATGTCTTCCACATTGAATATGGAGTATCCTTCCCATAGAGACTCGAGACAATATGGTCTCGAACTCCCTCAAGGATGATCCATCTCGCCCTCGTCACACACTTCTTCCACTTAGCCAACTCTTGTGCATTAGTTGAACTTGGCTTTAGGATTTCTTGACTAATGAAATCCTTCAAGCTATTGTCTTCTAATACAGCCTCCATGTGATCTTTCCATGCTATGTAATTCGAGCTACCATCCAAGGCATACTTGAGTCTCAAGCCATAGAACGCCATTGACCAACCTTGAAGTATGATAATAATTCGATTTGCACCTACAACCCTAAACATCAAACTTCAAATTCTCTTCTCTGTATGTTCATAGCTTCGATAAACTTGGCTCCGATACCATGTAGAAATTTCTCTATAGATCAGCTACCTCTGATATCATGTAGAAATTATGTAAATTCTCTACAAATCTAACTCTAAGACCATGTAGAAAATCTGACTTTAGATTAACCCGATAGTGCAATATACCAAAGAAAAATACTATAATCTACTTCTACTATCAATTTGTGGAAGCTTAAATATTGAGCAAGATATGAGATGAACACATATAACCATAAGAAGAAGAATCAATAAACATGAAACATAGAAAATACTCAGGGGAAAGCCTCAGCTAGAAACCCCACTATCTGTATTATCATACAAGGTGGAAATACATCATAATTATACAAAGCCTTAGCTCTCACAGCTAGCCAGCGCTCAGTACAATCCTCCTGGATGCTCACAAGCAATCAAAGCTTCTTACAAGCCTTCTCCTCTACCCTCCAAGCTCTTATTTCCTTGCACAATTCCTTTGGGACGATCTCCTTCACCCAGTGGAACGCTGCTCTCACACACTACTCTAACACACTGTTAGAACTGCGCAATCCTGAAGGAACCTTGCCTTGACTACATGCATGAGTTTCCTTTATAGGAAAACACACGTAACTAATAGTACATTGTTCTTGACATTTAGCTCAACTGGGTATTTATTAGAATAGACATGCATGAATTTATGATGAGGGAATCTTCAGTTATCTGGAGTACACTGGTTGAGTGCATGCATGCATCAACTCACTGATTACTCATAATTAGTTCCTCAAACAATTTGGAACTAATTTAACTAGACTTAACTCAGTAAACTAAGGTAACTAATTACAACTCAAATATAACTCAATCTTATCTCCTTAATTAAGGGATAATCTCCTTAATTTAAGGGATAACTGTTGCATGACTTCATAAAGACTTATAACTTGAATTTCTCCAACTAATCAATCCATAATTAATTAATTAATTTTTTCTAAGTAGCTAGTGAGACTAAATTCGATTTTAATTCAAGGACAAATTAAAATTGGAATATTTTGGTTTCTGTTTTTATCATTTCTTGTTGTTGTTTTCTCTAGCAAATAGCAGAACTGGCATTGAGCGATATCACCAGAAAAATAGAGGTAGCAGGAACTGGTTGCAAAATAAAAGTTGTAGCATCTATGCAACTGATTCAAGGTATGGCTTGCTACAATATTTGTACTTTTGTTTTCTCTCTAGTTTTCTTCTGTTCAGTTTGCTCATTGTAACTTTCTTTCCTCTATGTTGTTGTGTCTATTGTTCACTTATAGAGTGGATAACTCACAGATAAAAGATAACCCATTATAGACCATGATCAATACAATATAAATCAATAAGAATATAGTAGTAATACCCAATAGATAAATCTTTAGACAATAACTTCATCAAGAATTACAGATGTTAATTAACCTGTCAATAACTCAATACCTGTCTGTTTGTGTTCATTAACATCAATAATTCTTGATGAAATTATTGTCTAAAGATTTATCTCACTCTTGGCTTGGAGTTTCTTGATATATTCTGTCATTTGCTCTCTCTTGGCCTATTTATCATCAAATACATCTGCAATTAAGAACTCCAGTAATTATGAACTAAGATAGTAACATTGAAAACAAGGTCTCATATGCACCTCGAGTTCATGAAGCTCGAGGTTATTATCAACTAATGTATTGACATCTAAAACTGGGTCTTGCCCTGTTTATAATCAAACTCATCTGTGATTAAGCACTCCAATTATTATCAACTAACACGTGACTTCTAAAATCGAGTTTTGTATGGACCTTGAGTTTCTAAAGTCCAAGGTTGCGTATCTTGAATACCAATATTCAAAACACTGGTAATTTGTGTGAGTTTCGACATGCTTCCCAACTTTGAAGTATCAAACAAGGGGTTTATATGGGTTTGTGTCATCTTCAAGGAACCCAACGCACTATTCAGTTTAATGTGTCATTACACACACAAAGTGTTGATGCATCTCCCTATCCCTACCTGAGTTCTAGAGCAGTTTGTCGCAATGATAACCTATGAACATCTAGTTGTATCTTGTTCTGAACTCCTTGTAAAGCTCTGTTCTCTACCCTTAACATTTAGCTATTTGAAATGCAGAAATGGACAAAAAAATAACTAGAGCTCTAAGAAAAGCATACCTTGTAATCAAATCTAGATTTTACCTTACTCTTCATATTGAGCAGGGATTCAACACCATATTTAGTAAAAAATTCTGAAACATTTGTTTGCGCATTGGGGTTCTCACTGTTAGCAAAATCCGATAGTTCTTGACTTGCAATCACTTCAGAGAAGGCTTGGCGAGCCCTTATATTTGGGGAAGAATCCATTACCTTAGTCCCAAATATATCATGCCCAATCCTCTGTTTCTTATCATAGGGACTAGCAATCACCTCCCCTTGATTTTCCTTATGTTGCATTTTTCAGAAACAAAAAATCATCATTAAGCATACAAAAACCCATTTTCATGATAAAAATCGTTATCAGTAAATATAGAGAAACCCTTCTCAAAAGAACATATTTATCGATTAATTTACATAAATCCACTTTAGAACTAGATTAAGATTGAGAAATACAGATATGAGAATCGATATCTATGTATTTTTACTTACAGTGTAGGGAATCTTATGTCCACTAGTAGTTGGGTTGCTTTCCAAATGCCTTCATTTTCAATCTGTAAATATTTGATATCTTTTCAACAAAACTCGATCCCCCAACCTTGCAATCCTATCAATGCTTGTGCATTAAACACGTCAGTGTTCTTAGAGCTCTTTGTAACCACAAGTTGAACCCTTATCTAGAGTCATTCACTAAATAAGAACCCAGTGAAGCCAACAGTATTAGATCTTACATATGGTATAAGTATTAGAGTGGGGAACGCTAGATGTAGAAAAATCCAGAAAAGATGAGTAGGCTCACCAGCCTAATAACAGGAGACTTTCAAATTCCTCAACAAAATAGCCAGATGGTTTAAGTGTTCACGCTCTGTCTCTCCATTGATTTAAGAAATATTGATGAAGATGACCTCGACTACCCCTAATAATTACTAGGGCAAGGTAGTAAGGAAAGGGTTCATATATGCCCCATATATTATCTTCGGTTATCCATCCATCTCCTAGAAATGCTGGCAGTGTTGTCATGAGCTAACTGTAATGAAAAAAAGTCTCTAATGCATTCTAGATGTATCTGTTATTGCTGCTTAACAATCACTGGCAACAAATCTAAGCTCCTAGATAACGAATTCTGTATTTCATCAATATAGCAAAGGATTCAAATCAATAGTTTGTTTTAAAATTGCCCATGCTTAATTGCTTCTTTTGGAAATATAGTTGTGTAATATGCACAAATTCTTGCTATTAAGATCGAAATGAATTCTATTTCAAGTTAATCACTCGGATTCAATCTCAAAAGAGGGAAGGGAAGCCAAGCGACGTGACTGCTACAGGTCAAGGCTTGAGGGAAAGGAAGGAAAGTGACGTAGCTGCTACTAATTAGGGTTGTGGATAAGTTGGGACACTTATGTTGTTCATGAAAAACACAAACTTGAAACTGTACAATTGGTCTTCAAAGAAGAGCAACTGGCTCATCCGGGAAATGACGTCCATGTAAATAAAAAAATTAAGGAAAATTAAAATTATCAATCATATGCTAATTTAATTAAATATGTTTTGTATTCATATGGTTGATAAATACATAGTTCTTCGCATCCGGAAGGCAATTTCTGCTTACCAAACGTAAGCATTCTTGGATATGCATTTAACATGGAGGCTTTGATTTCTATGCAATGTGTTAGGACGATTATTAGATATGAATTTAACATGGAGGTTTCGATTTCTACGCAATGTGTTAGAACGATTCCTTGTTGCTCAGGTTGATCGACATGGGAGGGTCCTAGAGTTCTAGAAATTTGTTTGGTGGGCATGTTAGTTTATCCAGCTGGAAATTTGAGTTTTCGATATGGATTTTAAGCATTTCTTCTAAACCTTATGTAAATGTAATGAATGCGAATTCTCATTAAGGGATGGATGGGTGTTTGCAGGAGTGCGATTATCTATGTAATTGTACTTAGTTGTTTCTACATGTTTTTAGTTTTCAATTACTAAGGTAATTGCAATTAGCTATCACATGTGTCCTTACCTATTAGCTGCTTCAATGCAATATGTATTCTATTCTATTTTGTAAATGTTGTAGAATTCTCCTTTTGTTTACTTGAAGGTCAGTCTTTCCTTTGTTCATGGAAACCACAGATGTTCATTCATTAATATTAATTCCCTTCGTTTTTTATTGATTCTAAAGTTCATTCATTAACATTATTTGATTGCTTATTAAACTAGATTGACTTTAGGTTCAAGTGCTCATTGGGGTGGGGGGGATTTTAGTTGTCTTCGACATCTTAATTATTCTCCCACTTTCAATAGGTTTTTTTATAGCTCCTCACCATGACAATTCTCTCATCCAGACAATTGTAAATTGCTTCGTCTATGGTCGTATCTTTGTATCTTATTTGTCTCATTGAATCCTATGTTTAGCTTTGGCTTAATTTTTTTTCTTGGCTTTGGGTCTTGTCACGATATCAAAACTTTATTTACATTTGTGATATGTTGCCAAATTGATTTAATACTAACAACCTATATAGAAAGTTTGATGATGGCATTGTGGGTTTAAAAACGAAACAACTTCCGTGATGAGGCAATTTCTTAAAAAATAATGGAAAATTCTGCACAATGTTGATGATAATTTCTGGTTATAATTGTCAAACTTTCAAATTGCCAATTGGTTATAATTGTCAATTATCATCAACATAGACAATTATAAACATTTTGGTTCGCCCATCCCATCAAATTTCAGTTGCATGGACTGGCTACGCAACAGTTCTTGTTAACCATCAATTTGATTCCTATATTAATTCCTTTCTCATGCCAACTTTCACATTAGACTATCATTTTCCTTCTTCCATTTATATGCACTTATCTTCAATACTTTCCTCTTGTAGTGTCATTAAAAGCTTCAGGCAAATATGTTGCTCTTCTTTATTTTTTTCCTTTTATTCTTCGGGTGAATATGTTGCTCTTCTTTATTTTTTAATTTTTTTTATTTCTTTATCGTCTATACGTAGAAATGAGAATCATTTTCTTTATTTTGTGTGGCAAAGGAATGAGAAACGAAAAAGAGTTAGATACACATTTTTTTTTCTTTTTTTTTTTTTATATATAAAATCTTATCGGCTCTTCTATTTTTTTTATGAAAAAGTATTTGGATGGTATATTCCTGGTTTAGGTAATTTTAAGGAATTTTATTAATTTTATGTTTAGTAATTAGATGGAGGTTCAATGAATTAAATTAATCTTTAAAATTAAATATTTAAATATAATTATGATAAGATGTTTGAACATTATATTTTTTTTCTTATTTTATCGTTAAGACATTTAAATCTAAATAAATAATTATACTTATAAGTTATTATTCTCTACAGCAACATGGGAATAACGCATTCAAAATGCATTCATGTTGACATTAAATCTAAATTCACCAAAAAAATTAAACCACGTTATTTAATGTTTACATTTCAGAAAATTTTATTTTTTTATTTTTTTTAATCTAATTTTTCTAAGCCACATAAATCGTTGTTTCAATAATATTAAACATGACATTGTCAATATAAATTAACATGCCCAGAGCCCCACAACCCCACAAGGGTAGGCGAGTTGGTAATCACAATGTTGTGAAGTTCATTAGAAAGGCAGACTCCATACTGAAGGTCACGAGTTCAATTCCCCCAGAGTAACCCAGAGCTATGGAGAGGGGCAGGTGCAGTTCGTCCCAGGGGTTATAGTGGTAGCAGTTAGTTAGACTGCTCCAACTGCTCCTTTCCCAGGGGTTAGGGTCCCAGGGGTTATAGTGGTAGCAGTTAGTTAGACTGCTCCAACTGCTCCTTTCCCAGGGGTTAGGGTCCCAGGGGTTATAGTGGTAGCAGTTAGTTAGACTGCTCCAACTGCTCCTTTCCCAGGGGTTAGGGTCCCAGGGGTTATAGTGGTAGCAGTTAGTTAGACTGCTCCAACTGCTCCTTTCCCAGGGGTTAGGGTTATAGTGGTAGCAGTTAGTTAGACTGCTCCAACTGCTCCTTTCCCAGGGGTTATAGTGGTAGTAGTAAAAACTGCTCCTTTCCCAGGGGTTATAGTGGTAGCAGTAAAAATACTCCTTTCCCAGGGGTTATAGTGGTAGCAGTAAAAACTGCTCCTTTCCCAGGGGTTATAGTGGTAGCAGTAAAAATAAAAATTGGTTATAGTGGTAGCAGTTCCCAGGGGTTATAGTGGTAGCAGTTAGTTAGTGGTAGCAGTTAGTTAGACTGCTCCAACTGCTCCTTTCCCAGGGGTTAGGGTCCCAGGGGTTATAGTGGTAGCAGTTAGTTAGACTGCTCCAACTGCTCCTTTCCCAGGGGTTAGGGTCCCAGGGGTTATAGTGGTAGCAGTTAGTTAGACTGCTCCAACTGCTCCTTTCCCAGGGGTTAGGGTTATAGTGGTAGCAGTTAGTTAGACTGCTCCAACTGCTCCTTTCCCAGGGGTTATAGTGGTAGTAGTAAAAACTGCTCCTTTCCCAGGGGTTATAGTGGTAGCAGTAAAAATACTCCTTTCCCAAGGGTTATAGTGGTAGCAGTAAAAACTGTAGTAGTAAAAACTGCTCCTTTCCCAGGGGTTATAGTGGTAGCAGTAAAAATACTCCTTTCCCAAGGGTTATAGTGGTAGCAGTAAAAACTGCTCCTTTCCCAGGGGTTATAGTGGTAGCAGTAAAAATAAAAATTGGTTATAGTGGTAGCAGTTCCCAGGGGTTATAGTGGTAGCAGTTAGTTAGACTGCTCCAACTGCTCCTTTCCTAGGGGTTATAGTGGTAGTAAAAATAAAAATTGGTTATAGTGGTAGCAATTCCCAGGGGTTATAGTGGTAGCAGTTAGTTAGACTGCTCCAACTGCTCCTTTCCCAGGGGTTATAGTGGTAGCAGTAAAAATAAAAATTGGTTATAGTGGTAGCAGTTCCCAGGGGTTATAGTGGTAGCAGTTAGTTAGACTGCTCCAACTGCTCCTTTCCCAGGGGTTATAGTGGTAGTAAAAATAAAAATTGGTTATAGTGGTAGCAGTTCCCAGGGGTTATAGTGGTAGCAGTTAGTTAGACTGCTCCAAATGCTCCTTTCCCAGGGGTTATAGTGGTAGCAGTAAAAACTGCTCCTTTCCCAGGGGTTATAGTGGTAGCAGTAAAAACTGCTCCTTTCCCAGGGGTTATAGTGGTAGCAGTAAAAACTGCTCCTTTCCCAGGGGTTATAGTGGTAGCAGTAAAAACTGCTCCTTTCCCAGGGGTTATAGTGGTAGCAGTAAAAATAAAAATTGGTTATAGTGGTAGTAGTTTTACTGCTCCTTTCCCAGGGGTTATAGTGGTAGCAGTAAAAATAAAAATTGGTTATAGTGGTAGTAGTTAGTTAGACGTAGCAGTAAAAACTGCTCCTTTCATAGTGGTAGCAGTTAGTTAGACTGCTCCAACTGCTCCTTTCCCAGGGGTTATAGTGGTAGTAGTTTTACTGCTCCTTTCCCAGGGGTTATAGTGGTAGCAGTAAAAATAAAAATTGGTTATAGTGGTAGTAGTTAGTTAGACGTAGCAGTAAAAACTGCTCCTTTCATAGTGGTAGCAGTTAGTTAGACTGCTCCAACTGCTCCTTTCCCAGGGGTTATAGTGGTAGCAGTAAAAACTGCTCCTTTCCCAGGGGTTATAGTGGTAGCAGTAAAAATAAAAATTGGTTATAGTGGTAGCAGTTAGTTAGACGTAGCAGTAAAAACTGCTCCTTTCCTAGGGGTTATAGTGGTAGCAGTAAAAATAAAAATTGGTTATAGTGGTAGCAGTTAGTTAGACTGCTCCAATTACTCCAGTTGTCGATTCCTCTATTAACAAAAAAAAATAAAAATTAACATGGCCAGAAGTGTGTACGGGAGTACAATTAACATTATCAAATTTACATTGTATCTTTCCCAATACCACCCATGAAAAACACTAAAGTTCTTGAACCAATTGACTCTGTAGATGACACATTAAAAGGAAAAAAAAAAATTGTTATATAAGATTTTGGAAAAGAACAATATAACAACAACATTACTTTTGACTAATTTTTAGACTAATTACATTTAACTAAAACTAATTACATTATAACAATATAAAATCAATTAATAACTAAATTAAATTAAATGAAATGAAGTAACACAAAACGCTAACTATAAACCTTGTTATTTTCCCATAATAAACATTAATCAATCAATAAAATAAATTCCAATTCGAGTACGCAAACTTTTAAATGTCAATATCTGTATGCGCACTATGCCACGGTATCACCATACTTGAGAGAGCCCACAGCATTTTTAAAATTCATTTACCATTAAATAAAATAAAGTAAAATGTGCACATTCATCATTCGGTACTTTCTTTGCTTATCCATTGGCTAATTCGGCTGCCAAGAAACATTCTAGCTTATATTTTTATTTTTTACGTTAAAAACCCAATTTTAAGTTCAAAACTAAAATCGGATATTGCAGATAGCAATTCGATTATTTATTTTGAATTTTTAAATTTTATTGGATCGAGGGTAAAAGTGATAGCATCAAATGAATTATAATTATAATATTATAATATTATTTTTAAATTTGGAGATTAATTTTAGTTTTAGGTTTACAATTGGTTAAGGTTATAATTTCAAATAATTTGTATATCTTTAATGGAAAAAAAATTGTATTATAAATTTGTGTTTGGAGATATAACTATACATTTACTAAATGGAAGATCATGCTTATGTAATTCTCAAAGAGCTACTACCCAAATATTGATAATGTCTTAATAATATTTGACTAATTATATAGATTTTCTAAAATAAGTTAAAATATTGATGCAACTAAACATGTAATTTGTAAAAAGTTACTATCTAAATATTGATAATGTCTTACAATAATTGAATGAGAATATTTGACTAATTACATATATTATCCAAAGTAACGCTAAAATGTTGATGTAACTAAAGACTTATTGTAGCGGCTACAACAACCCTCCAAAATCCCTGACTTTTCAAAATTTTGGAGACCCTATACTATGTCTATGACTATTTCCTCTTTCTGAGACCTCGTTGGTCGACGAAAGCCCTTCTAATCCCATCACAAGACTAATTCTCGAACAGTCAAAGGCTTATTTTTTCTGCCCAAGTCACAAGTCGCATAAAATCAACTCCCATGAGCCTAAAAGTTGTGACCATGCGACCTACTTTAGTTTGTGGCCAAGTTAAGTCACTAAGTTGTAAGGAAGATTTTGTGACCTATCACCCTCGTGTGACTTTGCAAAGCAAACACCTTGTGACCCATGTGACCATGCAACTTTGCGACTTCCTTAGTTGCATAGGTCGTGAGGTCACAAATGAGGAAAGATAACCCTAGTGTGACCTTGCGACCTATGCAAACCCAGCACGTGCGACCAAAATTTATAAATAATAGAGTCTGTTGGTCATTTGAGCAAGTCATTTTGGTCGCTTGTGAAACAAAGAGGCTCAACGACTTGAAGAAGACGCGTGATCCTCTAAGTAAGTGACCCTTCTGCTTCCTTGTTATCATTACCTCATGCCATTGGCCCATTCTTCTGCCCTAACCCTCCATATTCTGAATCTGGGAGGTTTTTATTCAAGTTAACGGCTCATTTTTGCCCAAAAAACCTTGGCCATTTTATTTTCCTCCCAAGAGCATTTATGCCCAATCACTTAGCCCCATATTCTTCCCAAGCAAGCTTGCACCCCTCTCATGGAGCAACTACACTTAGATGTTCTAGAAATGTCTATTGTTAAATTGATGGGATAGAATTTGCTTATTTTGTTGAGAATAGAAATATAGGATAGAGTAGAGCAAAGTAGGAATCTGAAGCATCATAAGAAAGTCTAAAAGTCATGAGGAAGTCAAAAGGTCATGACGAAGTCCAAGAGTCAAGGGTAGACCAAAAGTCACCCTCTTTTCTATAAATGCACCCTCACAACATATTGTAAGGGAATTTTAGCTTTAAACTTATTTTGGTACATATTGTTTTGAGGACTTGTGCTCTTCTAATAAATGCAAGTAGTAATAGTTAGTTTCCACTGTTGGATTTGATGAACACTTTGTCTTGTGATGCCATGAATTATTATCTCAATGAATTGGAGGTTCCTATGATCTTTTGGTGTACGGTTTCCTCATGTATCTTCCTATGCTCTGAATTTCCTGTGCAACACATGGATGGTATATTTTATACTAACCCGATGCTTATGTTGATAAACTGCTTTTTTTATATTGGTATGATACTATTGTAGACTGTGTGTTATGCTCCTATACCAATAGGTGTCATATTTCATGATTGACATTGATGAGCTCTCTAATATGTTCATACCTTCTCTTGTTGCAAAGGTTTTCCATATTGTCAAATAACAAAAAAATTAAAAAATGTAAAGAGGGTATGCCCTAAAAGAAAAATCAAACGGAAAAAAGAATAAAATGGTCAAAAAAGTGAAAGAAATGAACCCCAACAAAAAGACTAGGAAAGTGTGCAAGTCCAAAATGCCACTACTAGTTTGTTTTCTGTGACAATCTGATTGTGTGCAGCTTGTTGATTTATGCCACCATTGATGAATGGCCAAACAGTTTAATCTTTGCTAGTTCATGTTTGAATTTTATGTTTTAGAGATAGAGAATAAAATCTGACCAAACTGTTCAATCTTGGCAGATAAGTAGATAGGTAGAGAAGCAAAGGAGCTCAACAGCTAAATCTGGGCCCTTCGATGTTATAAGTGCAAAATTAGGTAGGCTTACCATGAAAAGAAAATGAAGATGATGAGGGTTTTCCAGTCCAAGTGTACCCAAAGAAAGAAGAAAAAATTCTAGGCCAAGTAGGCAGGGTAGGTACAATGGTGTTGCAGAATGATACTTGTGATAGATTTTATCTCCACATGTGTTAACCTTTACTTTAATCACAAGTGCCATGATGGATATTACATTTGATGCAGCTCAAAGCGAAGCAAGGTTTCATGACTAACTCCCCTTCATATTTCTTCCCTTGACATTCACTAATTTTCTCCCAAAGTCTTAAGATGTGTTCTTAATATCATTCACAAACCACTCATTCCATTTCATGAATATTGACTAAGTAAAACCCTATTTTACTTATGAAAATGGCCACCTTTCTCATACAAACCCCTTTTTCTCTTTCGAAGCCTGAGTGTAAACATATATGCAAAAGGTTTAACTTAGCATCCAATTCATTTTCATATTAATTTTTTAACATTTATTATATATAAATCCCTTACAATATACCCTTCCCCATATTATGTATAAAACCCCAATATTACATATCCCCTCCCCGGTCAAAATATCCCCGTATCACTGCATAGACGGGATTAATAGATTTATTTGAAATTTATTAATAACCCAAACTCCGCCGCACGATAACATGATTAATTAACCATCTGGGTTAATTAACAAACACAGCGGACCAATGAAATTTCCCCCAATACATTTGATACATGGTTTAATATATCGGGCCCGCAGTGTTAAATTCCCGCCATATTTTATGAGCGTCCGCTGTCAGATCTGGGCCCGACCATCCAACGGCCGACGATCATATCGCGCCATCCTTCATCTCTGTTATTTAACTCGCGAGGAACCGACAGTTTTGCCGCCGTACTAAGGACACACGTCACCCATCTAGGGTGCTCGCTCCCTCCCCGCTCAATACCGCTCGACCCCAAAAGTGGTGCAGGGTAAACCGCTTACCACCCCCCGCTAGCAACAAGACATCCCATCACTTTGACATCATCCATGCACTAAATGCCAAAATAAAGCCCCGCCAAACCAAAATTTCGTTAGAAAAACGACGAGAAAATGTCATTTTCGGCATTTTTCTTGCAAACATTGTTTCATGCAAAATATGTCCAGTTGATCGCACGAGCGTTCAGTCCACCACCTGGCCAGAGAGACAATAGCAATGCACTCTGCCATCAGCCATTTGAACCTGTAATTGCACAATTTGTCTCCTTAAGCCAGGTATTTATCCATTCCACCAGTTACCCTGCAATTTCGATTTTCCACTGGTAATTTTACCTAAAAGAGCCGAATTCGAACTAAAAAAAATCCCAAGCTTCCATAAAAAGACCCCTAAGCCTGTTGCCCAGTCCACTGTTTCCACAGAAACCCATTTCCAGTTTGAAAACACATGAACCAAACATGGAAGCTCATGTAGCCCTGAACGTCGCGCCTATGAAAGCACCTCATAAAGACTTAGACTATTTACCCTTGGCCAACAAAGATTTCCAAATAAAAGATTTGTCTAGTAATGTGAACCATCTTCAAGCCTTCTGCCAAATCAGGGATAGCTATCGAAACAACTCTGATATTTTTGGGTTATGGGAATCTAGCCTTCCCATGTACTTCATTCCCTCAGTTCATGTTTTCCCAGACATCATTCATCAATGTTGTGCCAATTATGACCTTGTCCTTAGAGTAGTTATGTCCCCATCCCAAAATGTTCTTTTCCACATAATTGTTGAGTCTATTAATGAAATGATACAGTTCCATTCCACTAAGCCCCTTGCTCGTCTTTCCATGGGGTATCTACTTGAAAAATATTCTCAATTGTCCATCTCAGAGATAACCCGTATTGCTCATACATTCATGCTACCAGAGCATCAGCCTACAGGCCCACCTCCCTATCTGCAAGTCTTTTTCACTGACACTAGAAGACTTATTGTTGACATGATATCCCGGATCTTGGGATTTAATACTAGTGAATATGTTGATGATATTACCCTAGTTCTATTGTCAATATTTACCCCAGAACAGACCCCTGCTATCAAATATGACTATGCCACTTTCATTGCTAATAAAATCCATGATCAATTGTTGAACCTGGATAGAGAAGGAGTCTTCAAGTACACATCTTTCATATACCACCTTCTGTTGTATTATCATCCAAACAGTTTTTCTTTCCCCATCAGGAGGTTGGACTCAAAGGGAAATCAAAGGTCTGTGATCTTCTAGACCTCGGTTTTCCACAATACCTTTGAGTGTCCTTATACCTAGAATGAATTCATTGACTTGTTTGTACATAAAGCAGCCATCTATTGATAGGAACCCCTCCTCCTAGAATCTTTGGTGACATGAAAAAGATTCTGCAGCTCTCTAAACAGTACAAGATAGGTGATTGGTACTTATACCAAAATCACATAGAGATTAGAATATATGGGTGTGAGCTTTGCCCTTTCAAGCTGCCCAAATATGTGTCCATGAGATTATTTTCATTAGAATATTTCAGGCAGATCATCAGTGCAGACTTAACCCACTTTTGTAATGCAAAGAAAAAGGCTCAGCTGAGAATAAAAAACCAATTAGGCCCTTATCTCATCAATTCTAGAGATGCCTGGCAAGAAGCTGACAAGATTTTAGGAGATCACCTAAAATTGAAGAAAAGCTTTTGGTGGGTGCCATATGACCCAAATAGTTTCATAAGTGACAGAAGGGTAAGAAACAGGCTGTCAGCTTATGTACATCATAGGATCCCAGAAATTGAACAGTACGCAAATCGAGAATAATGGGTAGAAGGGACATTAATAGAAGAAATTAGTAAATAGGAAAAGATGGAAAAAGCTATGAAAAATCTTGAAAAAGGCCTTAACCTGGACTCTTTTGGATAGGTATCTTTCAAATTACCTCAACAATCAAGAGTTGGCACATCCTCTGTTGGAACTTCTCAGCAGCCTGTATAGGGAACCAGTACACCAGTCACTAGAACCTCCAAGGGCAAAGAAGTGGCAAATATAGAGCAGCCTGCAATGGCAGATCAATAAGAGAAAATTCCTTCAGTCCAAAATAAAGGAGCAGAAAATCCTGCATTACAGACTCCTCTAAATGAGGAAAAAGGTAAGAAAAGAGACACGGAAGACCCCACACCTATCAGTGGACCTACAGAACAATCAAGTGTAAAGAGGCAAATATTAAATCCTCTATCAGAAGAAGGAAATTATTGAAGAAACCACTGACAGTCTAAGAGGTGAAAGGGTAGTCAGCGAACAGACTTCCCCGGTGACAGAAACATCAACTAGCTCACACAGGTAGGAGCTAGAAAGGCAACATAATGTGGAAGTTTCATCCACTAGGCCACAAAGCAAACAAGCCTCAGACATCAAAAGGACATTTACAGAGATAAAGGCCATAAACGACCCACTAAGGCTTCAAATTTACAACCAGTATCTTAAGATGGCCCCCACAAACCAGTAGAGATTAATGTCAGCTTATGAAATTAAAGAGGGCAAAATGGTCATGAGTTACTTTAAGCCCAAGGTGCCACAACCACAGTCAGCAGCTGATTACATTAGGACAAATTTGGAGGTCTTAGCCAAGGACATTCATCCTATGGACCAAATTGAGCTTCATAAACAAACTAGAGAGATGGTCTACTCCACACTGGCTGATAAATCGATGTTGGCTCATAAATTACAAAACTCCTTGGACAATACCTTTGCTCAACTACATTTGGAGAAAGCTTCTTCTCTGGCTAAGGACAATAGGATAAAATCTTTGAAGGAGATTATCATTGAACTGGGACATGATCCCAAAGATGCTAAAGGCATAAAGGCACTAATGAAGAAGAAAGAGGAAGACATTGCTGCCCTGAGGAAGCATCTTAAACTGCCTCCCTCCATGCATCCATAGACTGCAGAAGTTGTACAACAGAAATCCGAAGAGGAGATGATGCACCTGCTCATGAAACTCAACGAAAGATTAACCGATACAGAGCAGGCACTAGAAAAGGCACTAAAGGAAAAGCAGGGAGAGTCGACCTCCCAGCCTCCTGATGTCACCCCTACAGTCTCAACTGCAGCCCCCTCCACAGTTGGAACAACATTGCCTTCCAATGTTCCAACGTCCAGACAAGAGATAATTACAGGTACATCAGCAACAACAACAACAGCAACACCAGGTAGCAATACTAATATGACCACAGAACAACTGATAAAGGCCATGGAAGAATTAAAGCTCCAAGTGTCAGAATTAAAACTGGTAAAGGAACAATTAGCAAAGGCAGAAAAAAGTTATGACAAATCCAAGATGAATGTGGCAGAGAAAACAAGGGAGGTTAAAACATTAGAGAGCAAGATGAGAGCATTAGAAAATGATCTTTCTCTACATAAACCTCTGGCAGAAATCAAAGGTATTCTGTGGGCCAACATCAATCAATCCCTTAATAATGTGTGGAGATCTATCCAAGTTATTTATGAGCAGATTGACTTAATAAGAACAGCCCAAGTGGAGATTCAAAAGACTAGAGCTTTATTGGGAAAGATGCCTGAACAAGCTAACTGGCTAATACATTTTTTTGAACACCAAGACCAGCGAAGAACTGGAAGTACTGGAAATCACAGATAGGACAGGAACCATTCTAGAAATCAAGAGAGTTCTAACCAAGAAAACTCTGATGCAAAATCTGGAAAGGAGATGCCAAGACATGCAAGTGGAGATTAATTCCTTCACAGAAAAGTTCACAGTTTTTCAGGATAAGGGTCTACCCAGTCCTTTAACAAGTAATAACTGACTGATGAAACATGTGGATTATGCACACAAATTGAATAAATATGTTGTTGATCAAATTACTTCATCAACAAGTACTTCAGGAGTGAAAGCACTTCCATCTGGCCAAGTCCTCTATGACAACTTGGAAAGTTTATTCTACATTGAGCATGAGGTAAAGTATCTATTCGCCATTCAACCTAATTTCTATAGGTACACAGAGACTGATGAAACTTTAAGGAAGCTGCAGAGACATAAATTACCAGAACAGAAATGGTGGGAGGATATGCTAGAAATTTTATAAGCTTATCTTTGGTATCTTTGGTAGAATCAAAATTTTGGGCCATTTGCCATGATGCGATAAATAGAGATGAATGAGCATCCTACAGGTTGAAAGCGTATCAGATCAGAGTGGAAGAACATTTGATAAAGATGGAACAGCCAGCGCAAAGTATCAGTGGGAGACAACTGTAAACTGACTCACAGGGCCTACCTCCAACACAACTGACAAAGACGGAGCAGCCAGCATGGCATCAACTTATTTTTTCCCTGTTTTCGAAACTATTTGTCTCTATATTTTGTAAAAAAATGATTAGTCATTACTAAATATTATCTCCATGAGATATTTTATGAGTTATTTTGTATAAATACCCCCCCAATAAAAGTATTTGGGGTTGGTGAATGTTTCTAGACTTTGTTGTAACATTGAGTTTTGGAATAGAAAGTTGTTGGAATCAACTGTTGTTGTGTTTACTGGATGAAGAAGTGAAGCAGAGGACTTGCTACAGGATTCTTGAATCAAACGTAAGACCAATAAGTCTCTTATATCTTTGTTTTAAAGTTTTTCTTGTTCCTTATATCACTCGTGTTTCAGAATCTGAATGATAAAGATAAAGATTAATTCAGAATTTGCTTGAATGCACTCTGTGTTCATCCGTTATCATTTTCTGTGTTTTCTTCGGGATTAGAATAAGCAGTGTAACTCTTAATTGCTCATGTTTCCTAATTCTTTCATGTTGATTATTTGTTAAGGAAATCTTAATTTTCTCTTTTGCAGTAATCATCTGCTTTCCCTCTTTAAATAGGTTGAAAGATTCTTAACTGCCTTTCACCCAATTTGAACCCATTCCATCTACATCAAATCTTTATTTATTCCCTGTTTGACTACCTTGCCCTGTGGAACCATCCTTTGTTAAGAAACCAAATCCAGAAAGCCACCTTCGCTGACTCCATTAGCCCAATGTACTGTACTACTCAGTCTTACACCTCTGTTCTATTTGAACCTCACCATCTAAAAACCAAACAAAACCGCTGAACTTCATAACTAGCCTAATATCTTTCAAACAAAGTTAAATCATAAAGAGAGAGCCCTCTCTAGATACAGATTGGCTAGATTTTGTATCTAAAAGATTGGTTTGTGGTTACCTCAACCTCCTTTCCCTTTCTTACAACTTTGGGGAAAACCTGAGTGATAACATCATTGGCGACTCCACTAGGGACATGAATAAATTATTGGCGACTCCGTTGGGGACCTGAATAAATTATTGGTGACTCCACTAGGGACCTGAATAAATTGTTTGTTACTACTAATTACTTTATAATCTACAGACAGAGCCTGAAGTTAGCTAGGTAGCCTTTGAGATTCTTTTGCGTTGCAATGACAGAAGTCAATGAATGCTACTTTAGTCCATCTCTGGTCTAGCTTATAGATTGGACAGTTGGTTTCTAATACTTGATCAGATCCCTTTTTATAAATCTTTAAGAAAAATCATAATTTCCATATCCAAAGTCTCTTAAAGAAACTGTTAAATTTGTAGTGTTAAACATATTTACAGGAAACCAATAACACACCTAGAAGCCTGGCTTCAGAAGGGATTCGTTACACTAGATCAAATCCTAATCCAAACCCACCACCTATGTTTGAAAATCCTAATCTAATTCCTAGGATTTTAGAAGACAAGAGAGCTAAGAAAATTCTGTTATTTCTCAGCCTCTATTCAGATCGAAATCCTCTCCTGTGAGGTCAGTTCTCCTCGAGGAAAAATCTTGTACTCAGTATTTTGAAAGCTCTTCATTTGAGACCTTTTCCGAATCTGGGTTAACCCATACAATTCAAGATCCAATATTCATTGAAAATTTACTGCTTGAAGTTGTTGCTTCGCATCTTGACAAACATTTGCAGACATCCATCCAACCTAAGCTTACCTATGAAATAACACCAAATATTCTTGTTATTACTATCCCTTCTCCAAGTTCACCATCAACACCTCAGACTTCTCAACCTCAAGTTACCCCTTCTACTACCCCATCTGTTATCCATATTCCCATTGTCATCTCTACTACACCAGTTGTCACATATATTCCTGATATCATGGCAAACAGATATGCTCCTCTAAACTTACCTACCAATCTAGGGCCTATTCTCCAAGATTATCAAAGTAAAATCACTCCTTTTGATGGTATAGGCACTTACACTGCTCAGCAGCATACTAAAAAAATGACAGATTACTTTGAAATATATGAGGTTGATGCTAATGAGGTTAGAATGATAGTATTTGTTCAAAGTTTGACTGGAGATGTTAGAACATGGTTTAGAGCCCTCCCTACAAATAGTATCAATGACTCACAAGCTCTTTATCAGACTTTCTTGAATAGATGGGAAAAGAAAAAAGATCCTCTCCACATTTTATCAGAATATGAAGGCTTGAAAAGAGGTACCCAAGAAACTGTCCAAGATTACTGCACCAGATTCAATAATGCTTACGATGCTATTCCTCAAAACCTCAAACCTCCTCCAGATTTTAGCCTTGATCAAATTCCCTGATGCATTTGATTCTGATATGGCATACCAACTTAGGGAAAGATCTCCTCGAGACCTAGAAGAGATGCAGAGTATAACTATCAGCGTTGAGGCCAACCTGATTTCTAAACGAGCTAGAGCCAGAGCTGAAAGGAGGATACCTTTCAAAGAAGAACCTTCTGCCCTTGAACGGAAAATAGATGCTATTATTAAAGGAATGGATAGACTTGGTGATAGAGTAGAAACAATTGAGAGAAAATCCCCTTGGGATGGTCAACCAAGCAATACTGGGAGAAGTTCAAATTTCAGAAAAAATCAAAACCCTAATATTGGAAAGGCTGGGCCTAACCAAAACATTAAGCCCCCATTCCAGGAAAATTATGCTGAAGCCTCAACTTCTAATAAAACACTAGAATATACTCAAGTTAACTTAATGGGCCTCAACAACAAACAACAAGTTTTCTTGATCCAAGAGGACCAAGAAGCTCACACTCTGGAACAATTCCAAACTCAGTCAGGCTAATCATTTGATTTTAGAGAAAGATATGATACAACCATTTATGAAGTCCACAAGCAATACAATCTGAGGAGCAGAAAAATAGATGTCCCTGAAACCACTAAACAAAAATATGCCAAGCAACCCAACAAATCTAAGACCAAAAACCCCCCTGTACAAATCCTCTCTCGAACAGGTCCTAACCCAGACAATTCAATAGTGGAAGATGTATCAGATAATCAACAAACTAATGAACAACCTTCCACTTTCATTTCTCCCAAAGGAAATGTGGAAGAACCTCCAGAAGTTGATTTGGAAGCAACTCTAGCCCAAAACCTCACTCCTGAAAAAAGAAAAAATACAGAAAAGATAGCAAAAAAAGAGAATCCCATTGTCCAAGATACAAAAACTCAAACTGAAAAACCTTTCAATCTAGAGACTGAAATAGGCAAATTAAAGATAGCCATTCCATTCTCAGAATTGGCTAAACATGATGTCTACAGAGGTCAAATTAGTAGATCACTCCAAATTTCCGTGAACAAAGATTCAGTAAATGTTTTCGATGACTAGCCTGAATTAATTTTTGGACCTGAGGTAAACGGAAAATCAGTAGATGGAGGAGTTCCTCCTTTCTATGTAAGTCTGAACATACATAATAAAATACTTCATAATTCTATGTTTGATTCAAGTGCTTCTCATAACTTAATGCCTAAATCTGTTATGGAGAAGTTGGACCTAGATATTACCAGACCATACAAAGACTTATTCTCTTTTGATTCAAGCTAGGTCAGATGTCTAGGATTGATCAAGGATTTATGTGTATCACTAGTTCAATACCATGCCAAAACCATTTTAATGGACATAGTAGTAGCTGATATTCCACCAAAATATGGCATGTTGTTATCTAGGTCTTGGGGTGCAAAGCTTCAAGGATCATTACAGTTGGACATGTACTATGCTACTGTTTCAGTGTTTGGTCAACCAAAGAAATTGTACCAAGAAACTTTAATGAAATACGTAGTAAGTAGCTAGGAGAAACCCCAGAATTTTCCCATCTACTCCATGCACTCTGACATGGACTCCATTCTCTACAATGCTGAAATTGATCCTCCAACTGATGTCAAGGTTTTAGGAGTTGAACAAGAAGAAATTATAAGCAAAAAGTCTAGTGTTCAAGTTCAAGAAATTTCTGAGAAAAATGATATATTAGACACTCAAGAGAAACCAGATGAAACTAAAGAACGATATCCTCCTAGCAAGCAGATTACTGAGACTCCTGATACTAACTATGAGCATGATATCCTTTGGTACTTAGAATTTGATGGCTCAGTTAATAAATTAGGAGCAGGAGCTGGAATTTGGGTGCACAATCTTGAAAATGATCATGCTGAAGGTCATGCTTACAGGTTAAACTTTAAATGCACCAATAATATGGCTTAATATGAAGCCCTGTTGCTAGGACTTAAATTGATCAAAAGTTTTGGGGCAATCAAGGTATCAGTTTTGGGAGATTCAGATTTAGTCATTCAACAGATAAAATGAAACTTCCTCACAAATGATCCCAGATTAAGATCTTACAAAGGAACAACGATTGAGATCCTCAATACATTTGTTGAAGCACATCTTGCCAAGATTCCCAGAAAACATAATTTGCATGCTCACAGCTTAGCAACCTTTTCCAGCACTTGCAAATTACCATTTGAACCTAATCATCAGTTCACAGTTTAGATTAGACACAAGCCAGCCATACCTGACAATGTAAAAAAATGGCAAGTGTTTGACAATGATATTCAGATCAATAATTTCTTGACATTGGAGGAAGAATTTTCTAGCACTAATATAGACATAAACACTATTAGTGGGTATGAGCAAAAAGATAGAACAGAAACAGGCATTTCAGCGGAAAGTGCCACTCAAATGCTCCACTCAACAAAATTCACCAATAAAGAGATCCAAGATCTCAATGAAATAGACATCCATGAGATTATTGAAGGAAAATCTGAAGTTATTGAATTGAAAGACAATCATTTGCCCCAAGGATTGACTCTTTTGGAAGATTTCTTCGATTTTAATGATATCTTAAAGAAACCCAAGATGCAGCCTCTAAAAGAAGACATTGAAGACTGTAACATAGGAACTGAAGAAAATCCGAAAATGATAAAATTGTCCAAAACTTTGCCCCCTGATCAAAAGCTCAAATATGTTGAACTGATCAAAGAATTCCATGATGTTTTTGTCTGGAGCTATAAAATTTGAAATCTTATGACACTTTTGTAATTCAACATATAATACCCCTAAAGGAAAACCAAAAACCATTCAAACAAAAGCTCAGAAGAATTAACCCTGTATTACTTCCCTTAATTGAAAAAGAAATCAAACGGATGTATGAAGCATGAATAATTGCTCCAATCAAGTTTTCAAAGTGGGTGTCTAATTTAGTACCTACTAGGAAGATAACAGGAGAAACCAGATTATGTGTTGATTTAAGGAATGTAAACAAGGTTTCTTAGAAAGAGAATTATCCTTTACCTAAGATGGATCATATTTTACAAAGGGTAGTAGGTGCTTCCACGATTTCACTTTTGGATGGGTTCTTAGGCTTTAAACAGATTCTGGTCCATCCTGATGACCAGGAAAAAATTGCTTTTACAACACCTTGGGGAACTTTCAAATATGTTAAAATGCCATTTGGACCTAAGAATGCAGGGGCAACCTTCTAACGAACAATGGACATAGCTTTTTCAAAAGAGATTCATGATTTTCTGGTCATATATCTGGATGACCTTATCGTCTTTTCTAAATCAGATCAGCAACATTTAGATCATTTGAGACAAGTGTTTTTAAAATGCAGAAAATATGGCATTTCATTAAATCCTAAGAAGTCATCGTTTGGTCTAGAAGAAGGCAAATTGTTAGGCCATATCATCTCCCAAGATGGCATCAAAATTGATCCTGATAGAATATAAGCCATTCTACAAATTCCCCACCCCAGAAATGTCAAATAACTTCAAGCTTTCCTAGGAAAGATCAACCTTTTAAGAAGATTCATACCTAATTTGGCTGAATTAATCAAATTTCTGAACAATATGTTAAAAAAGGATTCCAGGGTTAAATGGACATTAGAAGCCAAACAAGCATTTGAAGAAATTAAAATGGCTTTGACCAAAACACCAATTCTTACAAGTCCAAAATTTGATAGATATTTCATGATATTTTCATTTGCATCAGAACACACCATCACGGTTGTTTCACTACAAAAATATGATCAAGGATGTGAAAAACCCATAGCCTTTTTTAGTAAAGCACTTAGAGATGCACCACTAAAATACCAAATCATGAAAAAGCAGGCTTATGCACTTGTGAAAGCTATTAAAGACTTCAGAATCTATATATTGTACTCCCATGTAATAGCTTATGTACCAAGTGCTATGGTCAAAGACATCCTGACTCGGGATGGAATTAAAGGCAAACGAGGTAAATGGATAGCTAATATTTTGGAGTATGATATTGAAATAAAACCTACAAAACTTATAAAAGGATAGGGATTGGCTAAACTCATGACTGAAACCAACTTTCAAGCCCTGAACATTAATGAACTAGATAACAAATAAAAGATGGCGACTCCACAAATCAGCCAGGCCTTCTTAGAATCACCTTGGTATGCTGATATAAATCATGTATTATTAAACCTGCAAGCTCCTCCAGGGTTATCCAGAACAAAGAAAAGATTTTTAAAGATGAAAGCTTCAAAATTTTGTATCTTAGATAATGCTCTTTTTTGGAAAAATCATGAAGGTATTCTATTAAATTGTTTAATAAAAGATGAAGCTGACAAACTTCTCAAAGAATTTCATGCAGGGGATTGTGGTGGACATCTTTACTGGAAATCAACTGCAGACAAAATCCTAAGGGTTGGATTTTATTGACCCACCTTGTTCGTCGATGTAAAGAAATTTGTCACCACTTGCCATAAATGTCAAATTTTTGAAGCCAAGAGGAAACTTTTACCTCTACCCCTTAAACCAAGTTTCACTGAAAGGCCCTTCCAACAATGGGGTTTGGACTTCATTGGGGAAATCCATCCTCCCTCTTCTGGCCAACATAGATGGATCCTCATAGCCACAGATTATTTCACCAAGTGGATAGAAGCCATCCCTTCTAGACAAGCCAATGATACAGTGATTATAGGATTCTTAGAAACCAATGTACTATCTCGTTTTCGCTATCCTCAAAAGATCATAACTGATATTGATGCTGCTTTCAAATCCAAGAAAATGATAAGCTTCTGTCACAAATATCACATCACTTTAGGCCATTCCACACCCTATTACCCTCAAGGTAATGGTCTAGCTAAGTCTTCCAATAAAAGCCTGATCAATATTATTAAGAAATTGTTGGAAGAGAACAAGAAAAACTGACACAAGAAACTTACAAATGCACTATGGGCAGACAGACTAATTACAAAGAGATCCATTGGAACTAGGCCTTATGAATTAGTTTATGGCATGGAGATTGTATTCCTTCATCTCTAGGAGTCCCTGTGATGAAATTACTACAAGAAGCTCAGGTGGAACCCAATAACATTCAAAGAAGAATAAATCAGACCATCCACTTACAGCAGACTAGAGAAGAGGTATACCAAAGATCCTCAAGTGCTACAAGAAAAACTTAAGAAAATATTTGATAAAAATACCAAGGCAGAAGATTTCTATCTTGGAGACAAAGTATAAAAATGGGATTCTAGGAGAAAAGACAAAGGAAAACATGGGAAGTTTGACTTCCTATGGAAGGGACCTTTTATTATCCAGGCCTTGCAAGGGAACAATACATACTTTTTGAAGAACCTGGATAGTACAGAAACAGAAGAAGGGCTAGTTAATGGTCAGATGCTAAAACACTATTGTGATTCAATTGTTTGATGTATTCTTGCCTCAACATGTATATACTGTATCCTTAGTAATGCTGAAGTTAAAGCTCGAAGAGAAGGCCCTAAGCTTCACAAGTGTAACTGTTGTAAGTATAATAAAGCAACCAACAGAAGGAGATTTCAGAGCATAGTCAAAGTTATGAAGAAGGCCATATGACCTGTTGTTCTTGACTTTCCACTAGGGAAAGCCATCCCCAAGTGGAGCCACTCTTATGCTCCTATACCAATAGGTGTCATATTTCATGATTGACATTGATGAGCTCTCTAATATGTTCATACCTTATTTTGTTGCAAAGGTTTTCCATAGTGTCAAATAACAAAAATTAAAAAAATGTAAAGAGGGTATGCCCTAAAAGAAAAATCAAAGGGAAAAAAGAATAAAATGGTCAAAAAAGTGAAAGAAATGAACCCCAACAAAAAGACCAGGAAAGTGTGCAAGTCCAAAATGCCACTACTAATTTGTTTTCTGTAATAATCTAATTGTGTGCAACTTGTTGATTTATGCCACCATTGATGAATGGCCAAACAGTTTAATCTTGGCTAGTTCATGTTTGAATTTTATGTTTTAGAGATAGAGAATAAAATCTGACCAAACTATTCAATCTTGGCAGATAAGTAAATAGGTAGAGAAACAAAGGAGCTCAACAGTTAAATATGGACCCTTCGATGTTATAAGTGCAGACTTAGGTAGGCTTACCATGAAAAGAAAATGAAGATGATGAGGGTTTTCCAGTCCAAGTGCACCCAAAAAAAGAAGAAAAAATGCTAGGCCAAGTAGGCAGGGTAGGTACAATGGTGTTGCAGAATGATACTTGTGATAGATTTTGTCTCCACATGTGTTAACCTTTACTTTAATCACAAGTGCCATGGTAGATATTAAATTTGATGCAACTCAAAACGAAACAAGGTTTCATGACTAACTCCCCTTCATATTTCTTCCCTTGACATTCACTAATTTTCTCCCAAAGTATTAAGATCTATTCTTAATATCATTCACAAACCACTCATTCCATTTCATGAAGATTGACTAAGTAAAACCCTATTTTACTTATGAAAATGGCCACCTTTCTCATATAAACCCCTTTTTCTCTTTCAAAGCCTAAGTGTAATCATATATGCAAAAGGTTTAACTTAGCGTCCAATTCATTTTCATATTAATTTTTTAACATTTATTATATATAAATCCCTTACAATATACCCCTCCCCATATTATGTATAACACCCTAATATTACATATCCCCTCCCAGGTCAAAATATCGTCATATCACTACATAGACGGGATTAATAGATTTATTTGAAATTTATTAATAACCCAAACTCCGCCGCACGATAACGTGATTAATTAACCATCTGGGTTAATTAACAAACACCGCAGACCAATGAAATTTCCCCCAATACATTTAATACATGGTATAATATATCAGGCCTACAGTGTTAAATTCCTGCCATATTCCACGAGCGTCCACCGTCAAATCTGGGCCCAACCATCGAACAGCTGACGATCATATCGCGCCACCCTTCATCTCCGTTGTTTAACTGGTGAGGAACCGGCGGTGTTGCCCCCGTACCAAGGACATGCATCACCCATCTAGGGTGCTTGCTCCCTCCCCGCTCAATACCGCTGGACCCCAAAAGTGGTGCGGGGTAAACCGCTTACCACCCCCCACTAGTGACAAGACATCCCATCACTCTAATGTCATCCATGCAATAAATGCCAAAATAAAGCCCCGCCAAACCAAAATTTCGTTAAAAAAATGACGAGAAAATGTCATTTTCACCATTTTTCTTGCAAACACTGTTTCATGCAAAATACATCT
This sequence comes from Pinus taeda, assembly GCA_000404065.3. NCBI lineage: Eukaryota > Viridiplantae > Streptophyta > Pinopsida > Pinales > Pinaceae > Pinus > Pinus taeda. Next base: position 100,845 of record APFE030678961.1, read on the forward strand.
AGTTGATTGCATGAGTGTTCAGTCCACGACCCGGCTAGAGAGACCACAGGAACGCACTCTGCCATCAGTCATTTGAACTTGCAATTGCACAATTTGTCTCCTTAAGCCAGGTATTTATCCATTCCACCAGTTACCCTGCAATTTCGATTTTCCACTGGTAATTTTAATTAAAAGAGCCGAATTCAAACTGAAAATAGTCCCAAGCTTCTATAAAAAGACCCCTAAGCCTGCTCTCCAGTCCACTGTTTCCACAAAAACCCATTTCCAATTTGAAAACGCAAGAACCAAACATGGAAGCTCTCATAGCCCTGAACGTCGCGCCTATGAATGCACCTCATAAAGACTTAGACTATTTACCCTTGGCCGACAAAGATTTCCAAATAAAAGATTTGTTTGGTAATGTGAACCATCTTCAAGCCTTCTAGCAAATCAGGGATAGTTATTGAAACAACTCTGATATTTTTGGGTTATGGGAATCTAACCTTCCCATGTACTTCATTCCGTCAGTTCAGGTTTTCCGAGACATCATTCATCAATGTTGTGCCAATTATGACCCTGTCCTTAGAGCAGTTATGTCCCCATCCCAAACTATTCTTTTCCACATAACTGCTGAGTCTATTAAAGAAATGATATAGTTCCATTCCACTGAGCCCCTTACTCGTCTTTCCATGGGGTATCTACTTGAAAAATCTTCTCAATGGTCTAGCTCAGAGATAACCCGTATTGCTCATACATTCATGCTACCAGAGCATTAGCCTACAAGCCCACCTCCCTATCTGCAAGTCTTTTTCACTGACACTGGCAGACTTATTGTTGACATGATATCCTGGATCTTGGGATTTAATACCAGTGAATTTGTTGATGAGATTACCCTAGTTCTACTATCAATATTTACCCTAGGACAACCCACTGCTGTCAAATATGACTATGCCACTTTCATTGCTAATAAAATCCATGATCAATTCTTGAACCTGGATAGAGAAGGAGTCTTCAAGTACACATCTTTGATATACAACCTTCTATCGTATTATCATCCAGACAACTTTTCTTTCCCTATCAGGAGGTTGGACTCAAAGGGAAATCAAAGGTCTGTGATCTTCTGGGCCTCAGTCTTCCACAATACCTTTGAATGCCCTTATACCTATAATGAATTCATTGACTTGTTTGTACATAAAGCATCCACTCTATTGATAGGAGCCCGTCCTCCTAGAATCTCTGGTGACATGAAAAAGATTCTGCAGCTCTCCTAATAGTACAGGATAGGTGATTGGTACTTATACCAAAACCACACAGAGATTAGAATATATGGGTGTAAGCTTTTCCCTTTCAAGCTGCCCAAATATGTGCCCATGAGATTATTTGCATTAGAATATTTCAGGCAGATCATTAGTGCAGACTTAACCTACTTTTGTAATGTGAAGAAAAAGGCTCAGCTGAGAATAAAAAACCAATTAGGCCCTTATCTCATCAATTCTAGAGATGCATGGCAAGAAGTTGACAAGATTTTAGGAGATCACCTAAAATTGAAGAAAAGCTTTTGGTGGGTGCCATATGACCCAAATAGTTTCATAAGTGACAGAAGGGTAAGAAACAGGCTGTCAGTTTATGTACATCATAGGATCCCAGAAATTGAATAGTACGCAAATCAAGAAGAATGGGTAGAAGGGACATTAATAGAAGAAATTAGTGAATAGGAAAATATGGAAAAAGCTATGAAAGACCTTGAAAAAGGCCTTGACCTGGACTCTTTTGGATAGGTATCTTTCAAACTACCTCAACAATCAGGAGTTGGTACATCCTCTGCTGGAACTTCTCAACAGCCTGTACAAGGAACCAGTACACCAGTCACAAGAACCTCCAAGGGAAAAGAAGTGGCAAATACAGAGCAGCCTGCAATGGCAGATCAACAAGAGCAAATTCCTCCAGTCCAAAATAAAGCAGCAGAAAATCCTTCATTACAGACTCCTCTAAATGAGGAAAAAGATAAGAAGAGGGACAGGGAAGACCACACACCTATCAGTGGAACTGCAAAACAATCGGGTGTAAAGAGGCGAAGATTAAATCCTCTATCAGAAGATGAAATTATTGAAGAAACCACTGGCAGTCTAAGAGGTGAAAGGGTAGTCAGCGAGCAGACTTTCCCGGTGACAGAAACATCAACTAGCTCAGACAGGTAGGAGCTAGAAAGGCACCACAATGTGGAAGTTTCATCCACTAGGCCACAAAGCAAACAAGCCTCGGACATCAAAAGGATATTTAAAGAGATAAAGGCCAGAAACGACCCACTAAGGCTTCAAATTTACAACTAGTATCTTAAGATGGCCTCCACAAACCAGCAGAGATTAATGTCAGCTTATGACATTAAAGAGGGAAAAATGGTCATGAGTTATTTTAAGCCCAAGGTGCCACAACCATAGTCAGCAGCTGATTACATCAAGACAAATTTAGAGGTCCTAGCCAAGGACATTCATCCTATGGACCAGATTGAGCTTCATAAATAGACTGGAGAGATGGTCTACTCCACACTCGCTGATAAAGCGATGTTGGCTTATAAATTACAAAACTCCTTGGACAATACCTCTGCTCAACTACATTTGGAGAAAGCTTCTTCTCTGGCTAAGGACAATTGAATAAAATATTTGGAGGAGATTATCATTGAACTGGGACATGATCCCAAAGATGCTAAAGGCATAAAGGCACTGATGAAGAAGAAAGAGAAAGACATTGTTGCCCTGAGGAAGCAGCTTAAACTGCCTCCCTCCATGCATCCACAGACTGCGGAAGTTGTACAACATAAATCCGAAGAGGAGATGATGCACCTGCTCATGAAACTCAACGAAAGATTAACCGATATAGAGCAGGCACTGGAAAAGGCACTAAAGGAAAAGCATGGAGAGTCGACCTCCCAGCCTCCTGAGGTCACCCCTACAGTCTCAACTGCAGCCCCCTCCACACTTGGATTAGCATTGCCTCCCAATGTTCCAGCATCCACAACAATGATAGTTACTGGTACATCAGCAACAGCAGCACCAGCAGTAGTACTAATATGACCACAGAACAACTGATAAAGGCCATGGAAGAATTAAAGCTCCAAGTGTCAGAATTAAAACTGTTTAAGAAACAATTGGTAAAGGTAGAAAAAAGTTATGACAAATCCAAGATTAATGTGGCAGAGAAAACAAGGGAGGTTAAAACATTAGAGAACAAGATGAGAGCATTAGAAAAGGATCTTTCTCTACATAAACCTATGGCAGAAATCAAAGGTATTCTGTGGGCCAACATCAATCAATCCCTTAATAATGTGTGGAGATCTATCCAAGTTATTTATGAGCAGATTGACTTAGTAAGACCGGCCCAAGTGGAGATTCAAAAAACCAGAGCTTTATTGTGACAGATGCCTGAAAAAGCTAACCGGCTAATACATTTTTTGAACACCAAGACCAACGAAGAACTAGAAGTACTAGAAATCACAGACAGGACAGGCAGCATTTTGGAAATCAAGAGAGTTCTAACCAAGAGAACTTTGATGCAAAATTTGGAAAGGAGATGTCAGGACATGCAGGCGGAGATTAATTCCTTCACAGAAAAGTTCACAATTTTGCAGGATAAGGGTCTACCCAGTCCTTTAACAAGTAATAATCGACTGATGAAACATGTGGATTATACACACAAATTGAATAAATATGCTACTGATCAAATTACTTCATCAACAAGTACTTCAGGAGTGAAAGCACTTCCATCTGGCCAAGTCCTCTATGACAACTTGGAAAGTTTATTCTACATTGAGAATGAGGTAAAGCATCTATTCACCATTCAACCTAATTTCTATAGGTACACAGAGACTGATGAAACTTTAAGGAAGCTGCAGAGACATAAATTACCAGAACAGAAATGGTGGGAGGATATGCTAGAAATTTTATAAGCTTATCTTTGGTATCTTTGGTAGAATCAAAATTTTGGGCCATTTGCCATGATGCGGTAAACAGAGATGAATGAGTGTCCTACAGGTTGAAATCATATCAGATCAGAGTGGAAGAACATCCGACAAAGCCAGAACAACCAGTGCAGAGTATCAGTGGGAGACAGCTATAAACCGACTCATAGGGCCTACCTCTAGCACAATTGACAAAGACGGAGCAGCGAGCACGGCATCAACTTATTTTTTCCCTATTTTTGAGACTATTTGTCTCTATATTTTGTAAAAAAATGATTAGTCATCACTAAATATTATCTCTGTGAGATATTTTGTGAGATATTTTGTATAAATACCCCTCCAATTGAATTATTTGGGGTTGGTGTATGTTTCTAGACTTTGTTGTAACATTGAGTTTTGGAATAGAAAGCTGTTGGAATCAATTGTTGTTGTGCTTACTGGATGAAGAAGTGAAGCAGAGGACTTGCCACAGGATTCTTGAATCGAACATCAAACCAATAAGTCTCTTATATCTGTGCTTTAAAGTTTTTCTTGTTCCTTATATCACCCGTGTTTCAGAATTTGAATGATAAAGATAAAGGTTAATTCAAAATTTGCTTGAATGCACTCTATGTTCATCCGTTATCATTTTTTGTGTTTTCTTTAGGATTAGAATAAGTAGTGTAACTCTTAATTGCTCATGTTTCCTAATTCTTTCATGTTGATTATTTGTTAAGGAATTCTTAATTTGCTCTTTAGCAGTAATCATCTGTTTTCCCTCTTTAAATAGGTTGAAAGATTCTTAACTGCCTATCACCCAATTTGAACCCATTCCCTCTACATCAAATCTTTATTTATTCCCTGTTTGACTACCTTGCCCTGTGGAACCATCCTCTGTTAAGAAACCAAATCCATAAAGCCACCCTCGCTGACTCCATTAGCCCAATGGACTGTACTACTCAGTCTTACACCTCTGCTCTATTTGAACCTCATCATCCAAAAACCAAAGAAAACCTCTTAACTTCATAACTAGCCTAATACCTTTCAAACAAAGTTAAATCATAAAGAGATAGCCCTCTCCGGATACATATTGGCTAGATTCTATATCTAAAAGATTGCTTTGTGGTTACCTCAGCCTCCTTTCCCTTTCTTACAACTTTGGGAAAAACCTGAGTGATAACAGTGTGCACTCACTTGTGTTTGTTAATGCTTAGTCATCTTGAACTCATTCTTGGTCGTTAAGTTTATCCTTTAGATATGTGTGGTCTTATTTGAAGTTTTTCTAACGATGCTTTACTTAAGATTCATGCTTTGAAGTTCTAATATTTCTATTTATGGTATTTTTTTTATGGAGCATTTATTAGTTACTCACTTGTGTTTGTTGAAGTTTATACATTTTGTCTAGTCGATATTCCCTTCTTTTCGTCTGAAGAAAACTTCAACCAACTATATGGTAGTTGAGCCTACATACTAGATGTGATCCCTAAACCAAATCATGTAAAGTCTAGTTAGGATTCTGGACTAGGGAGATCCCCTAACTGTTGGTGGTAAATTCTAGCTCGTCGATAGATTTGGCACTAAAAGGAGGACCATATGGTCGACACCAACACACTCCCTCACACGGAAACTTCCCATCAAGCCAGTAATCAACCATGTCTTTCTTCCCTCGAAACACCTCTCCATCCCACCTTTGACCCACCTTTCAGGAATCTTGAGTTCGGGGACTCCCAACCTCCTCCACTCGAGAGCCTTATGCCCTATTACTCATTAGTTTTCTAGAGTTTTGAAGTGCATCCCAGCCACTAGCTCCCTGCCTAATCTGTGCACCTCCAAGTGTCACCATACCTGTCTAGGCATCCTGGTTAATTTGGTGTTGCATCTGATTGGGATGATTTTGGATGATTATGTGGACGCTTTAGAAATAGTCTTTATTGCCCCCAAGCATATGAAATAGAAAGCCCAAGAAGCACAATCATGGGGGGTAATAATCAACCCCGGTAACAAGAGACATGAAAAATAATCAACCAACATCAGAGAATACTTGAGTCAATAATAAACTACTAAGAGGAAACATTAAGGCGGCCCTGGGGCATGGAAATGAGGAACATATCAGAAACCACATTAATTTTTACAATGTCCATCCTCCTCGTAATGAGCGGCCCTTTAGGTTCCCTGGGAACCTAGGAAACTTTGGAAATATCAGGAACTTCTGGGACTTTGGACATTTGAGAGTTCCCCGAGGAAATGGCAGACAACCACCCCACACTAGTGAAGGGTTCAACATGAAAAGTGATTTTGAGGGAAATGCCAAACATGTCCTATTTCCCCCGCCACCAAGAGCCAACCGTAGTCAACCTTTAGCCTAGATGGCTCAGTCCCCTTTAGGCATCTAAGACCCCTTCATGATATGCCCCGTCACCCCAAGAAACACCTTCCAAAGTTTTATCTTGAAAAGGGAACTACGACTAAGGACAATATCATCGATTTTTACCTAGCGTTGCAAATGATGAGAGTGTAGTATGACAATGTAGCTTGTAGGATTTTTCCTCACACCTTCGAAAATAAGGATGCAACCTGGTATCATTGCCTTCCAGTGGCATTAATCCAAACTTGGGAGGAATTTTGGAAAACATTTCTTGAGAACTTCTCCAAAGACAAGACGTCATCCATGCTCCTGCTTGAATTGAGCACATTGAAGTGTCATAAGAAGGAAAAGGTAAAAGATTTTAACCATCGATTGAATACCATCTTGAATAAGTTCCCAATGGATGTGGCTCTTGATGATTCTATCACTATCGACTATTATGCTAGGGCCATCTCACAGGATATCACTGTGTTTGTCAAGTGTGAAACCAAAAACACCTTAGTGGAAAACATTGCGGAAGATCTTTTGGTGGAGAAAAACTCGCTGTCTATAGGAGCCCTTGAGCATGATGCCCGGGAAGAGTCTAATCCAACAAACAAGAAATCCTAAGCGTCAACTATAAAATCTAGCGATAAGGATAAGGATTCTTTCGATTTTGAGGGGTTAGCCAAATCCTTGAAGCAATTAACGAAAGAGGTCTCTAAATTGAAAAGAAAGACTAGCGAGACCTCTTTGGGAAGTAAACCATAAAAACCTTTCTTCCGAAAGAGAGATAATCCCCCCATGAAGTTATCTCAGGGCTTTAGTACGAATTTCAGTGTGGAAGAGTTGGGAAAGGAGATATTTTGCGCTTTTCACCAAGCCTCTCATTCTAAGAAAACCTGTCCACAACGGATAAAAAACATGAAAGTAGTGGTAACCCAGCTCTTGGAGGATGAGCCTATAGGAGAGGATGAGGAAGAGTCTAATGATCTAGAGGAAGAAACCACACCACCATATGAAAACATTGTTTTCGCCATCCTAGCTTTCGAACTTATCCATGGGAGAGAGGTCTAATCCCTTCAAGAAGATAACATAGGTGACACTCCCCCCCCCCCCAGGCCTCCAAAGACCTGTAATCTCAGGAGCAAGGGGAAAATACTAGATTGTACTCTGGAAGAGAAGAAAAAGGCATTATTGAGTAGGATCCTCCCACCTAACAACTCAAGTCAGCCATCGACCCCTTCTCCTAAGAGTTCGTCTAACCAAAGCCCGATGGATGCCTCAACAAGTGGTAAAGGAAACTCATATACTCCCAGAACCTTGAAAAAGTCTGCTCTATCATCCCCTTCACTCCCTTAGACATCCCCATAGGGCCCTACACCTTCAGAATTGGGGTATAACATCATCAAATATATGAATAAGACACGGGCCAACATTTAACTTTAGGAACTCGCAAAGTTATCTAGCCAACATGAACTAATTGTTAAAGATTTTTCTACCTCATGTTCAACCAACAAAGTTTCCTCATCGAAAAAGAAGAGCTTTCCCAGTTAGTCTTGAGCCTCAGTTGAACTCCAAGCTATTGTTAACTCTGCAAATGCAAATTAAGGCTCGAATCCCCCGTTCCTTTTAACGTTCGAAATATTCAACTACAATGTACACAATTTCCTTCTCGAATTTGGTGATTCAACCAATGTCATGCCCTTGTTAGTGTGAAAAACATTAAACATTAAACTTGAGAAGAAAGATGCCAAGATCATCCAATTGGATAAGTTTCAACTCCTCGTCATGGGTGAGTTAAACAATGTGATAACTAGGTTGTCCTCCGACTCTAAGGAACATCAATGCATTGACATAATTGTTGTTGACACCCTAGAAGCATATGGTTTGCTACTCGGCAAGGACTGGTCGAGTAAACTCCTAAGATATTTTTCCATGGATTGGTCCCACTTATGGTTTCCTTAGAAAGGAAAGAATAATCAAATCTGAGTTAACAATAGACCCTACATGAAGCATACAGTCACGGATCTTGAGGGTTCGAATGAACCTATTAGTTTTGCTCGTGAAGAGTTCGGAATGCTTTTTTTGGAAGCCAATATTCGGTGCTATCAAGCCTTTCCATTGCCCATCCCATCTGATTCGAAGCTAGCACTGCTTCCTTTCTCTCTTGCTGATGTTGATGAAACTTGTACTATAGATGTAAATACTCTAAGCGTAGATGTGACTAGAAATGAAATCTGAACTTTATATTATGATGGGTCTAAGACTCATGATGGAGCTAGTATAGACTATATCCTCATGGACCCAAAAAAAAACAAATTTTTAATTTCTTGTAGGTTAGAATTCCAATGCACTAACAACACTACAGAGTATGAAGCATTGATCCTTGGGCTCAAGAAAACTATTGACCTAAAGGCCGAATGTTTGAAGGTGATCAGTGATTTTGAAATCATTACAAGACAAGTATGAAACACAATTCATTGTCTATCACTACACCTAAAAAATTATTAGCAAGAGGTATGGTGTTTGATTTGTTCTTTTGAAGATTTTAGTATTAATTTTGTTCATAGGTCTAATAATGCAACTTCTAATACTCTAGATAATGCCACAGATAGGTTTACACCTCTAAGGGGTGGATTTTCAATTGAAATTATTTATAAACTTGTTTTCACAAATAACTTAACTAATTTACGTGTTTTCAATGATTATCAATAGATTCTAGATTTTATGGAAAACATTGAGGTGTTTAAAGGTGTCGTGATAGAAGAGGAAGGGCATGAAAGGTCCCTGCAAGAGGAAGCAAACGCGTGCAAGGGAAACCCTATGCCCAAAGGTGTGGTTACACTAGACAAATTATTTGATCTACAGAACTAGTTATGAGGCCCACCGAATACCAAGAAAGAAAGATCCACACTCTCACATGAGAAAATTAATCTCAGGACTAAGACTTACCAAAAATTCATCAACCTAGGTGTTGGGTGTTCTCCTAATGAAAGGAAGTTCTTGATCACCTTATTTAATAAGTATCAAAATGTATTTTCCTAGACGTATGATGACTTGAAGACATATGACACAGATCATTCAACATGTTATTCCTACGAATGAAGGAGTCAAACCGTTCTAGAAAAAACTAAGGAAGGTACATCTCACGTTAGAACCCTTCATTCAAAAGTAGCTGAAGAAAATGCTAGCTGCACATATTATTTTCAAAGTCAGGCACTCTATGTGGGTCTCGAATTTAGTTCCTGTACAAAAGAATTTCGGTGAAATTCGGTTGTGCGTCGACTTTCAAAATATCAACCGAGATTCAGGCAAAGACAACTATCCAGTTCCCTCCATTGAATAGATTCTTCAAACAACATCCAATTCGGATGTTTTCCTTTCTCAATGGTTTCTCGGAGTATAGCTAGGTGTCGGTGGCTGAACTAGATCGATTAAAGACAACCTTCAGAACAAAGTGGGAAAAATTTTCATTTCGATCATTGTAGGAGCAACATTCCAGAGGGAAATGGACATCAATTTTAGGGGATTAATGGGTCAAAGTGTGGTCATTTATCTAGATGGTGTCACAGTGTTTTCAAAGAAGAGATTTGACCACCTTCATCACCTCAAATAGATCTTTGATTGGTGCCAAAAATATGGGATTTCACTCAACCCCAAGAAAAGTATATTCACGGTATTAGAAGGAAATATCCTTAGGCATATCATCACCAAGGATGGAATCACTGTAGATATTGATCACATAAAATCTATCGCACAAATCTGTTTCCTAGTGGCAAAAAAGGTATAGAATATTTCCTAGGTAAAATCAACTTTCTTCACAAATTTATCTCAGATTTTTCCCAAATTGTTAAGCCCTTGCAAAATATGATAAAGAAGGAATTGATTTTCAAGTGGAACCAAGAAGATAAGGAAGCATTTGATAGTATCAAGAAATTTTTCGTAGAATTCCATTCCCTCTACAACCTTGATTTCTGCAAGGACTTCATTCTATACATTTTTTCCTCATATTTGTCCTTAGCTAACCTTCTTACACAAAAGGATAGCAACAAAGATGAGTGGCCCATATCCTTTATGAGCATGGGATTACAGGGTTCATAACTCAACTACTCAAACATACATAAGAAAACGTATGCAATCTAGAAAGTGGTGAAACATTTCAGACCCTACATTCTCAAGAAGCGTGTGATGGTGTTTGTCCCTCACCCTACTGTTAGGTCATTATTCATTCAACAAGAGCTGGGCAAGAGGATGGCCAACTAGATGACTTGTCTCCAGGAATATGACTTGGAGTTTAAGCCTACTCACAGAATTAAAGTGCATGGGCTATGTAAACTAATAGTTGTAGACCAAAAAAAATGAAGAATCAAAAGGTTGGGATCATGATATTGAGATGTACCAAAACGAACTCACTGCTGCTCATGACTCTTCACTGTGGTACACCGATATGGGGCAGTATTTAGGGCAAGGGACCTTACCTCCTACCTTGTCCGTGAAACAGAAAATGGAAGCGAGACTTAAAGCCGCATCCTACCAATTAATATAAGGAAATCTATTTCGTAAGCACCACCACGGCATGTTACTTAGATGTTTGGAATATGATGAAACCTAGTGGGTGTTAAAGGGGCTAAATGATGGGCCAATAGGAGGCCATTATGCTGAGAACACCACTGCACATAAGCTCATGAGGGCACGATTTTCCTAGCCTACTGATCCGGATTTAAACAGGAACGTAACAAATTACAGAGATAACCATATACACAAAGATGCAGCGGAAATAATACTTCATTTCATTAATGGAAAATATTGAAATATGCTTACAACGAGAAATGGAAATAAACCAGCTAGGGCGATGGTAGCTTATCTCTGAGAAGAGATGTGTGGATACATGCCTCTGAACTATTCCGAACTGTGTTACAATGAGGCTCAAAGGCCTATTTATTGTTGAGAAACAATGGAAAACCCTTCACATTCCAAAACGCTAAACCCTAGAGAAGATGAAACACCAAAATTGTGGGCGCCCGTTTTGGGTAAATTGGTACATCAAATTCCCCGGGGTGCATAACTTTTGGCATACAATCTTCGTATTGATGCCGTATGATAGCTGCATCTAGAAAGATCCTAATCAGAAAAATACCACTTTGGGAGGGGAAACATTGGTCCAAGGACCCATGTTGCCCCTAGATTTCCCAAAAAACGTCTTTTAGGGCCTCAAAACGGCTCTGGAAGTTCAGGACCCGAAAAACTGCTAAAAATAGTAAATTGTGCTACAATTACGGAAACTAAAAAACTGAAAGAGACAATTGCGAGGGTCCAAATGGGATAGGTGGGTGGCCACCAACATCCACCTGGATCATTCCTCCCCCCTTAGGAAGCAATGGTCCCCATTGCGTTGAGTTCCTCCATCTGCTGAACTTGTCCTGCAATCTATGATGTGTCTAGTAATGGTGGGAAGCATGGTCGACGACGTTCCACATTGAACACTTGGTGCAGGCGAAGGAATGGAGGAATGATGTGCTCCAAAGAATTATTCCCCATAGCCTTGGTACTGCTATAAGCACCTTGTCGGAGTGGTCTGAGCTTCTGATGGGTTCTAGTAAGGCGTTCTTTCTGTCGATGCAACCAGACTTTGTTGCCCACCTGAAACTTGTGTGGTACCCCTATGGGTGAGGAGAAGTTGTTCCTGTGTTCTGTTATGACCGTATCCCTTTGTTGTTGCTGCTATGTCGAGGAACCCTTTGCGGGGGTCATGGATGTGGTGACAATCTTCCCCTTACTTTGCGAGTGAACCAGAGAGATGAATTTCCTAGTCTGGGAGATGAGCTTGATGCCTTTCTTAGTAGTGATCAAAGATGTGGCGGTAGGTGGGGCTACCTCTGGTATCCTGTATAATGAATTATTCAAAGAAATAATGACAGCACGAGGAATTGACTCATACACAGCATGTCACCTCCACAAGTATGGCTAGCCTAATAGTACATCACAAACATCCAGAGATGTAACATCACAAAATACCTCATCTGTGAAGGGCTTGATGCTGTAGGGAAGGTGGCACTGCTGGCGAACTTTGAGATCTCGTCCTTCATGAAGCCACCCGATACTGTATGGTTGCGGGTGTGGTGTAGTCGGTAGGCCTAACCGCTTCACGACCTCTGCTGAAATAAGGTTCTTTTGGCTGCCACTATCAACAATGAATTGTAGTGGTGAACCCTTCACCCACATCTGTGAGTGGAAAAAATGTTCCCCCTCCTCTGGCTCTTTGGGTTCATTCTTTTGGATCTTGTTGGTGGCAACAATGGTGTTGGGATCCGCATCAATGATATGCTTCCCTTTTCCATTCCCCTTGTCAAGTTCTGGCTCAGGGTCGGAACATGCATCTGATTCAGAAGCCTTCAACTCGGCCACCAACGACTGCTTGGTCTGACACTCTCTTGTGTTATGAGTGGGACTCTTATGGAACTCACACCACTTTCCTGTGTCCTTCTTCGGCTTCGTGGTGTTGTTCTTTTCTTGCGGTTTCAACAGGTTGTCTTGGGTCACCCCACCTTGGCTTTGTCCTTTGGGCTTCAGATTTGCAAATCCAAAGTCTCGCTTCTTCTGTTTGAACTTTTGCTCGATTTTGACAGTGTATCGATACGTTGTGCTGAGCGAGGAGATGTTCAGGAACTGCATCTCTTCCTGGATGTATCTGTGTAGGTAGCCGTGGTATTTGAGTACCAGATGCAGCTCAGAATCTTTGATACCCAACTGTGTGCAAAGGGTATGAAAAATGTTTGTGAACTCCGGCACATCTTGGTCTCGTCCCTACCGTAGTGTGGTCCATTTGATGTATTTGTCCTCATAGCTTTTGACAGGGTAATACTGCTCCTTGATGGCATCTCGGAATGAATCCCAAGTTGGTGCGGTTAAAAATAGCGAGCCGGTACTTTCATCCTTCTACTCGCAGTAGGTTTCCCACCAGTCCTTGACATGGGGGGCTGCTTTGAGAAGAGTGAAAACAATCTTTTCCCGACTTGAAAATTCATGAACAGAAAATACCCTTCTAGCAGATTTAACCATTTATCTACCACATTTGCGTCTATCTGACCCTCGAATATGGGGATTTCAAAATTAACTTGTACCTTAAAGGGCATGGCATTTCCAGAGTAGCTGCTGGAA